>CAAKMY010086157.1:0-31506 GCA_901111285.1 Corrigiola litoralis | reverse complement strand
CCAATACACCCTATGAAGATGCTTGGTAAATTTAGGGACTTCCTCCGGAATTCGACCCAAAAAGCAGGTTTTTGTGGACTATAACCCATGAAAAAACCTCGTTTCGGCCCCGAAATAGAATCTGACGAAAATTGGCAGTAGGTATCCTATACACATATAATGAATAATGGAACAAGAAAATTGCCAAAAAGTAACTTTGGCGTGCCCAAACCATCGGTTTGTTCATTATGCACATGCTCGAATCGAATGCTAAACACGCCGTAAAACTATCAAGAAAGAGGAATGACATTGCCACATGCTTTAATTATGCTCCAACACACCCAATGAACATGCTTGGTAGATTTCGGGACTTTCTTAGGAAAATCCAAAATCGACCCAAAAAGCCGAGTTTTGTGCACTAAAACCAACGAAAAAACCTTGTTTCGGCCCCGAAATAGAATCGGACGAAAGTTGGCAGAAAGCATCCTATACACATATGATGAAGAATGGAACAAGAAAATTGCCAAAATGTAGCTTTGGCGTGCCCTAAACCATCGGTTTTGTCCGTTATACACTTGCTCGAATCGAGCGCTGAACACACCGTAATACTATCAAGAATGAGGAATGACATTGCCACATGTTTCAATTATGCTCCAATACACCCTATGAACATGCTTGGTAAATTTAGGGACTTTCTCCAGAAAATTTATAAATTGACCAAAAAAGACTTTTTCGTGGACTATAACCCACGAAAAAACCTCGTTTCGGCCCGAAATAGAATCTGACGAAAATTGGCACGACAAATCTAGACACATATAATCAAGAATGGTATAACAAAATAGTCAAAAAGTAGTTTTGGCGTAGCCGAAACCATCGGTTTTGTCCATTATGCACAAGCTTGAACCGAGCGCTAAACGCACCGTAAAACTATCAAAAAGGAGAAATGACATTGCCTCATGTTTCAACTATGCTCCTATGCACCCTATGAACATGCTAGGTAAATTTGGGGACTTTCTCCAGAAAATAATAAATCGACCCAAAAAGCCGGTTTTTGTGGACACCCACAAAAAAAAACCTCGTTGCGTCCCCAGAATAGAATCGGACGAAAATTTGTATGTGGCATCCTAGACACAAAAAAGTAACTTTGGGGTAGCTCAGACCATCGGTTTTCTTCACTATGCACATGATCAAACCGAGTGCTAAACATAACATAAAAATATCTAGAAGGAGGAATGGCATTACCGCATGCTTCAACTATGCTCCAATACACCCTATGAACATGCTTGGTAAATTTAATTAGGGACTTTCTCCGGAAAATTATAAATCAACCCAAAAAGCCGGTTTTTGTGGACTATAACCCACGAAAAAACCTCGTTTCGGCCCCGAAATAGAATCGGACGAAAATTTGTAGGTGGCATACTAGACACATATAATGAAGAATGGAACAAGAAAATTGCTAAACAGTAGCTTTGGCGTAGCCCAAACCATCAGTTTTGTCCATTATGCACATGATCGAACCGACCGCTAAACATACCGAAATACTATCACAAAGGAGGAATGGCATTGCTACATGCTTCAATTATGCTCCAATTCACCCTATGAACATGCTTGGTAAATTTCGGGACTTTCTCTGAAAAATTATAAATCGACCCAAAAAGCCGGTTTTTGTGGACTATAACCCACGAAAAAACCTCGTTACGGCCCCAAAATAGAATCGGACGAAAATTGGCAGTAGTTATCCTAGACACATATAATGAAGAATGAAACAAGAAAAATTGCAAAAAAGAAACTTTTGCGTAGCCCAAACCATCGGTTTTCTTCATTATGCACATGCTCGAACTGAGCGCTAATCACACCATAAAACTATCTAGAAGGAGGAATGACATTACTGCATGCTTCAATTAAGCTCCAATACACCCAATGAACATACTTTATAAATTTAGGGACTTTCTCCGGAAAATTATAAATCGACAAAAAGAGCTGGTTTTTGTGGACTATAACCCACGAAAAAACATCGTTTTCGGCCCGAAATAGAATCGGACAAAAAATGGTAGGAGGCATCCTAGACACATATAATGAAGAATGGAAGAAGAAAATTGCTAAGCAGTAGCTTCTGCGTTTCCCAAACCATCAATTTTGTCCATTATGCTCATGCTCGAATCAAGCTCTAAACACACCGTAAAACTATTAAGAAGGAGGAAGCGCATTGCCACATGCTTCATTTATGTTCCAATACACCCTATGAACATGCTTGGTAAATTTCGGGACTTTCTCTGAAAAATTATACATCGATCTAAAAAAACAATTTTTGTGGACTATAACCCACGAAAAACCTCGTTTCGGCCCCGAAATAGGATCGGATGAAAATTGGCAGCAAGCATCCTAGACACATATAATGAAGAATGGAACAAGAAAATTGCAAAAAAGCAACTTTGGCGTAGCGCAGACTATCAGTTTTCTTCATTATGCACATGCTCGAAACGAGCGTTAAACACACCATAAAACTATCAAAAAAGGAGGAATGGCATTACCGCATGCTTCAACTATGCTCCGATACACCCAATGAACATGCTTGGTAAATTTAGGGACTTTCTCCGGCAAATTATAAATCGACCCAAAAAACGGTTTTGTGGACTATAACCCACGAAAAAACCTCGTTTCGGCCCCGAAATAGAATCGGACGAAAATTTGTAGGTGGCATACTAGACACATATAATGAAGAATGGAACAAGAAAATTGCTAAACAGTAGCTTTGGCGTAACCCAAACCATCAGTTTTGTCCATTATGCACATGATCGAACCGACCGCTAAACATACCGAAAAAGGAGGAATGACATTGCCACATGCTTCAATTATGCTCCAATTCACCCTATGAACATGCTTGGTAAATTTCGGGACTTTCTATGAAAAACTATAAATCGACCCAAAAAGCCGGTTTTTGTGGACTATAACCCACGAAAAAACCTCGTTTCGGCCCCAAAATAGAATCGGACGAAAATTGGCAGTAGTTATTCTAGACACATATAATGAAGAATGAAACAATAAAATTGCAAAAAAGTAACTTTTGCGTAGCCCAAACCATCGGTTTTCTTCATTATGCACATGCTCGAACCGAGCGCTAATTACACCATAAAACTATCTAGAAGGAGGAATGGCATTACCGCATGCTTCAACTATGCTCCGATACACCCAATGAACATGCTTGGTAAATTTAGGGACTTTCTCCGGCAAATTATAAATCGACCCAAAAAACCGGTTTTGTGGACTATAACCCACGAAAAAACCTCGTTTCCGGCCCCGAAATAGAATCGGACGAAAATTTGTAAGAGGCATCCTAGACACATATAATGAAGAATGGTACAAGAAAATTGCTAAGCAGTAGTTTAGGCGTAGCCCAAACCATCAGTTTTGTCCATTATGCTCATGCTCAAACCGAGTGCAAAACACACCGTAAAACTATCAAGAAGGAGGAATGTTTATGCCACATGCTTTAATTATGCTCTAATGCACCATATGAACATGTTCGGTAAATTTCGTGACTTTCTTCGGAAAATCAAAAATCGACCCAAAAAGTCGTTTTTTTTTTTTTTTACAATAACCCACGAAAAAACCTCGTTTCGGCCCTGAAATACAATTGGACGAAAATTGGCAGCAAGCATCCTAGACACACATGATGAAGAAATTTGCCAAAAAGTAGCTTTGTCATAGCCCAAAACCATCGGTTTCTTCCATTATGCACATGCTCGAACCGAGCGCTAACCACAACGTAAAACTATCAAGAATGAGGAATGACATTGCCACATGCTTCAGTTATGCTCAAACACAGCGTTTTCTCTTTTCTTTCTCTGATTTGGACTATATCTAAGGATTTGTAATATATTTTAGGATATTTTATAATTACTTTTCTCTCTACTTTTCTACCAAAAACATTAGTACAAGAACTCTCTTTGTATTCTATTTGTATGAATATCATGGAGAACTAATTTCCATACTTTCATGTAAATATTCAAGTCTATTATTTTCAAGTGTGAGTTTCTTCTCTTTTTAACCTTTTAAGCAAAGTCATGTTCTTGATAATTAGTTCAAGATTGTAATCCTTGTTTACTAGCATGATCAACTAGTTAACTTGCTTATAATTATTGTTAGGATTACTTGATGCACGTTTTTGGTCGGTTTTTATTAGTAGAAAATGCTTATTTATTGATGCATGTTTATGACTAATGTTTGAGTATAGAACAAGTTCTTACTTGTGGATACATGATTGTTTGATATGTATCACTTGTTACTATTGATACTCCTTTGATTTTTAATGTTATCGTTAACTTGAATCTAGACTGTTTAGTTAGATTGGTTAGACATAAGAACTCTTGATGAACGTTTGTTATCATTAGTTTACCATCTAAGAAGGAGTAGGAATTCAATAGTTTGTTTTGATGGTTGAGGTTTTATGTGAAGAATTCATGATAACTTGTTTTATGATCAAATGAGAATGTTTATTATCAAGGTCTTGTTTAATATTTGATAACCCACTTAGTAGTCATCTTAGTTAAAGTTATTCTAATCAAACACAATCAAAACCCCCCTTTTAGTAATTTTAGAATAGAGTAAATTATCGTTCTATGAGGTTCGACCTGACTACCCTAATACTTTACTTATGATTAAAGTTGGAATTAATTTAGTGTTGACAACCACAATATTTGACGCATCAGTATAACATGCCCTGACTCAAACAACATATGTCTCGAGCAAATATCCTTCATACAGTTGCCATTGGGAGGGTCACCTCTCATCTCAACCGGTTAAGCCTCAGCCAACCCATTTAGATGATAGTCGGTTTTGTATTTGTTGATAATCCAACAAAAAACGCTGTGTAAGTGCTATTTTATAAAACTTATAGAAAATTATGAAATAGAAAAATGTTTTATTACTAATAAGAAGTATTATTTGTCAAAAAAAAAAAAAAGAAGTATTAGACACATTTTCTTGTCTATTCCTTCCTTCTTAACGATACAACAAAAGTGCTACAGATAGAATTAACACATCAGGAAAATGGGAGAGCTTGGGAGCTCCGCAGACAAATACTTATATAGAGGTACGGTAACAGCAACAAAACCAAACTGTCTTTCGTAGCCCCATGTCCGCAGCAATTCTCGTTTCTGTCTTATAATGTCTTTCCTGATGCCAAACAAGTACAATGTACATCTTGACAAACCTACTGAATGGTCAGTGCATCAATATATCATAGACTTCATTATCGTTCTCTATGGCATAAACGTATCCAAGGTTGTCTGCACGCTCCCGGAATTCATCTACCTCAGATGAAGGTACTTGAATGCCGACCAATACATTAGCACCTGTATCTCCCTGAAGCAGATTTGACATTCAACACCGTCAGAAAAATGATGTCACCACAATAATCTACAAAATGACATGCTTACAAGAAACAAATACAATTGAAAAACTCACCTGCGCACGGTAATGGAACAAACTAATATTCCATCTTGGACTGAACACCTCTAAGAATTTCATCAAAGCTCCAGGTTTTTCCGGGAACACAAATCTACAAAGAACTTCATTTTGAACATCTGATCGGCCCCCCATCTACGGAGTATATTCAGGATCAGCATTAAATTATAAATACAAAACCACACTTGGTTCAACTCCAAACGTGTGAAAAATGTGAGTATCCCTTGTAAAATGAACAAGACCACCACCACTACTGTAGTGAATATGCTTACCAAATGTCGTAAATGATCTTTAACCAAATCGTTATTCGTCAAGTTTATAGTTCGAAGATTTGCAGATTTCATGCGATCCTTCATTGATTCAAGCTCAGAAGCAGTATGCAGGCCAACACTGCACAAATAAATATAGTAAACGTGTCAGACGAGCTTCGATTCAGATATTATACACAGCAACATGTCTCTACACTACATGCATGATGCATCAAGAATGTACACATCATATCCCCTGAAACAAGTTCCCGAGTTGGGAGCCATAAAAAAAGAGATGGAGCACATTCTGGCGACACAGAATGTCAGTTGATAACCATATCAGTCCAAGCAACTTAAATTAACATAAACATCACTTCAAGCACTAAAGCTATGATCAGCAGTGGAACATGCACCTTTTAAGGACCATGACTGAGAAAAGGTAATAGTTAAGACAGGGAGACAGGCTTGAAACCAGTTTTTTCTAGATAATACTGGACTTCTGAAGGCATCTCATTCTAGGTTGAACCTATCATCATATAAAAGACGTGACTCATCATGGCTTATGCTAACGTAGTCAGCCAATGCTTCAACTAGCTAATTCCTGCGTAAGGATACCTCCAGCCACTTGACTAGAGGCCCCAAGTTCAAGCCCAGAAGATGGTTTTCCCTTTCCCTGATCTCTCTTCCTGCTCATAAGCTAGGGTCCACTTCAATATATTCAGCATCCAGTGATAGGCTAAGATAGTTGGTAGTCCACCACCTTAACTACTCATGGGAAACAAAAGGTGCCATTATGACAGCATACTACACAACCTTCCAGCAACCAGAACTAGAAGCATACCCACACTGATTAGGAGATAAGTATACAGCTTTCTGAACAATTTGACAGCCGGAAGTTTTCCACTTACCTCACAAAAAACTTTGCAAGCTTTGGAGAAGCTTTTTATATGGACCGGGTGGGGGGGGGGGGGTCTCTTTTGATAGGAAAGAAAGATAGAAGTCAAAAACGTCTTTGTAAGTTGCAACTGATCAACGTCTGCTAACTATGCGCTTAATTTACTCTTGACCTTCGTATGGGAAGCTAAATCAACAGCAGGTATCTGAATTCACATGACTCAAAAGCAAGCTACACATGAGTCACAACCTACCCTTTCTAATGTTATATTGGCATCTAAACGTGAAATGCCAAGGGACACTTTTAGCCGCAACCCGACATGGCTTTAAGACTCTCCCTAGCATCATGTACTCCGCAAGAAATAATGCATAAGAAAAAAATTGACAGCAATTTTTGCAAATATAAGGATTTGCCGCAACCTAGATAGCATGCATAAGAAAATACTAGTAAACACATATGTCACATCACAAAATGATAGCAACAACAGTACTAAAGCTGACTCTAGAAATGCTTGCCTGTATAGAACTAAAGCCTCTCCTTTCGCAGAGTTGTATCTATATTTGAATTCCGTGATATTCATTGGTCCCACCTGAAAACCAAAATCAATTCTGCGAATACATAAACAATAAAGCTTCCATTCAATTAACTGAGCAAAACTTGAGTGACATACCATCTCACTAAATCTTTTGAAGCTGCCAGGCTCTTCAGGCATAAAAGTAGCAAGCACAGCTTCCCGTTTACGACCAACATCCGCAAGTTCAGTGACCAACCTCAGTCTATCAAAGTTCATGTTTGCACCACTGGTGATTACCACCATATTTTCACCCTTTATGCCATAGTATTTGCAATAAGCTTCTGCTCCAGCGAGAGCAAGAGCACCTGCAGGTTCAAGTATGCTCCTTTTCTCCTCAAACATGTTCTACAATGACAGCACTAAAATATCAGCTCAAGCAGCTGCCGTTGCCATGAACCATGCAGCCAAATAGCAACCTGAATAAAATCTAAAAGCAGGAGACAGATGATTATCGCAAGTTCTGCTAACTAAAAGGATTTAGAATTCACCTTTATGGAGGCACACATGGCATCACGGTCAACAAGAACCATGCCGTCTATCAATTCCTTGCATATGCGGTAACATTCTTCTCCAACCAGTTTAACAGCAACACCATCAGCAAATGGTCCCACCGTTGCCAATTCCACTCTCTCTCCATGGTGTAAAGATAAGGTCATTCCTTGAGCATCAGATGGTTCCACCCCTATAACTTTGATCTGATTGACAGACAGCACATAAAACATTCAGATTGAAAAACACATACATTGACCCATGGAGACACCAACAAGCAAAAGCAGAAGACAAACCAAACTAAATAAAGGTTTATAATTTGGGCATCACAGTAGCAAGAAAAGCATACAACACAGGCAGAAAAGTAGAGGCGGTGTGGTAGCGTGAAGAAGTTTTCTATAATACGAGGTTCGTAGGTTACTGAAAAGAACTTGTGTACTACATGCATGCTAGAAAAACTCACTTCGACATTACATACAGATCAGCCCTCAGTTTACACGTCACGGGTCATTGATTTGGATACACATCCCCCCAACCCCTGGCCCACACCAGGAAAAAAAAAATAGTGGAAGTTCGATGGAGGAAGGCAAGGGTGTAAATGCACAGCATGAGTATGAATGAGGCACAACAAGAGCATACGCAGAAACCGACCTCTGGTTTAACTCTCTTTACATATGCAGCAACTCCAGCTAACAGTCCACCACCTCCACAAGGAACAAAGATTGCATGTATAGGGCGGCCTTTCATCTGGCTCAGGATCTCCATCGCTATCGTCCCTTGTCCCATTATGACGTCTGGATGGTCAAATGGGGGTATAAATGTCCGGCCCTCCTTCTTACCCCTCTCCCTAGCATAATTTTGAGCGTCATCATAAGTATCACCTTCAAGGACAACAGTGGCACCAAGCGTTGCGACAGACTTCCACTAAATCAAAAGATAGCAACCATCAGTCCTAAAGACGCAGCAGTCATCAAATCAACATACATTTACAAAGAAAAATGCACATCATTGAGCAGGTCAAACCTTGATTTCTGGCGTAGTGACAGGCATAACAATCACAGCATCACAGCCCATCCTTTTGGCAGACAAAGCCACCCCTTGTGCATGATTTCCAGCTGATGAGCAGATGACCCCTCTTTCCAATTGCTCCTTAGTAAGCTTTGCCATCATATTGTAAGCTCCCCGTAGCTTGAATGAGAATACCTGCAATCGAAATGTATAAGACCTTCCAGGCTTCCACATTATACATTAAAAATTAAACTAATGTGTCCAAGTCTTCAACAGGTAAGTATCTCTACCACTTCAGAAAAAAATAACCCCCCCCCCCTCCTCTTTCTCCAGGAAAAAGAAAAGGACTAACTATCGATGTCCAAATGTAAACTATTAAAATACCCTGGACTAATTCCAAAACTGATCAGCCCGAGTAATATTGCACTTGTTAATAGTAAATCAGAAGACTTTAAAGTTATGGAGTAAAGAAGAGCGTGAGATCCCTGGTCGAAAGTATGACATTCAGTAGATGTTAAACAAAGCCTTGTATAAGAGAATCAAGCACAAAACTTTTCAGTCTCTAGATTTTGAAAAAAGCTACATTCTTTTGAAAAACATAAAAATAAAGTACAGTACCCAACACGACAAATTGGATGACATAAATTTCTGAAACTTAGACAAGAACCATGACGTTCGGTGCTCATTCTTTTCCAGCATATGGCATTCAAAGTAACATTATAATGTCTACACTCCTGCATACCAGGACCAAGTACAGGTTCACCTAATTAGTTTCTACATCTCCCTTCAAAACAATGTGCATCGCTCACGATCCCAACAACAAAAGCAAGTAAATTGACATACTTTGCACTACTATGGGTCCACAAGCAACACTATCAACTATTATGATTTGCAAACTCGCTTTGACAAATTCAGCTAGTAAGGTCTTTTGGAGGTTGTATAGTTGTCTCCAGGACCAGTGTTCAAGACCAGTCTCTATCAGTATCCTTGTGGCTGCCTCTAAACCAAAATATTAACAAATTTATCTCAATCATATTTACTAAACGCAGAATATTTTTTTGCAACCAAGCGATTATAAACCTTAACAAAAGCTCTCAAAAGCAGATAAAACTCAAAAACTAAGCAAACTAAGAGATCATAAACTAATAAAATAAAAAAAATATTGACAATGATATGAACCGTCATATAGTTACTAATTTGGTAGTCATTCTCTCTGATAACAGATTTGACACTTGGCAAATATATATACACCACTTTGGAATATGTGAAGCCTTAGACAAAGGGTGACTATCAAATCATTAACCGCGTCTAACATATTACATGTTGCAGGATGAATACCAAACTAGTAAAGACCAATAGCTAAATAACATGCTGAGAGGGCAACCATCAAATTGGTAATGACAGCTAGCTAAATAACATTCAAGAGGGTGACTATCAAATTCATAGCGAGCTTAACTAAAAAATATGCAAGATTATGACCACCAAATTAGTAGCCGCGCCTAAGCTAAATAACATGTGAGAGTAACAAGCGTCTAGCTAAATAACATGCCACAGAGTGTGACTACCAAATTGATAAACGCGCCTAACTAAATTAGTTAATAACATGCAAAAGAGTGTCTATCAAACTAATAAATACGTCTAACTAAACAACATACGAGAGGGTGACTACCAGATTGATAACATAACAGCGTCTAGCTAAATAACATGCAAGAGGGTGACTATCAAATTAATAAATACGCCTAACTAAATACTCCGTAACATGCGAGCGGGCAAGGGTGACTACCATCTTGATAACATAACAAGGTTTATGCAAAAGGGTGCCTATAACAATTGGTAAACACGTCTAACTAAGCAACATACGAGAGGGTGACTAGCACACTGATAACATAAACGCGCCTAACTAGATAACATAATAACATGTAAGAGGGTGACTATCAAATTGGTAAACGCGCCTAACTAAATAACATGCGAGAGGGTGACTACCATATCGATAACATAACATCGTCTAGCTAAATAACATGCAAAAGGGTGACTATCAAATTAATAAACTCGCCGAACTAAATAACATGCAAAAGGGTGTCTATCAAATAGGTATTTACGCCTAACTAAACATGTGAGAGGGTGACCACCAAGATTGATAAAATAACAACGTCCAGCTAAACAACATTCTAACACACGAAAGGATGACTACCAAATTGATAATAAAACAACGTCTAGCTACATAACATGCAACACGTGAAAGGGTGACTACCAAATTGATAATAAAACAATAACACGCAAGAGGGTGACTACCAAATTGGTAACAACGCGCAGCGCTAACATACCGGCTGTAAATCCTCCCTCTTAAGAAACACATTCGCACCCAACCCCTGCGAAATCTTCTCCGCGAGCTGCAACGGCGTCTCGACCGCGACATCGTAAACCCTGGACGACAAAATATTCGTCAAGTAATCCATCGCCGAGACAAACCCATTCCCCTCATCCCAAAACGACCCCGACAGCGACGCCGGCGGCTCGGGCACAACAGCGAGGTACCCGGGTTCGAACTTTAAAGAATCCGGCGAGACCAACCTCACCGGCGACGGCGACGGCGGCAATGGGGGCTGTTTCTCCGGGGATATCACGGCGGCGCGGACGGTGAGTCGCCGGAGATTGCGGCGGAGGTGGTGGGAGAGGGTGGGGTAATGGGGTGTGTGACGTGGCGTAAATGTGTGAGTTGTGGGGTCCACTTTGACGGCGCTTGCCGGTGGTCGTAGGAGAGAGAGGGACATTTTTTATTTTCAGAGATAAAAAGGGTGTGGCTGACTAAAAGTAGAAGGGCCAAATATATATGAAGAAACTCAATTGAGTAGTAGTATTAGTATTTTGGTTACTAATGACTTTTATTTATTTTTTTTTTTTTTTTCCTTTTTAAAGTACCATATAAAGGCGCTGATAAAAATTGAAATAGTATATGACATTTTTGTTTCAATTCATTTTTACATAAATTGTTTAATTTTTGGTAGGAATTAAATTATCATTTTTGTAACATGGTGATAATAAATGATCACTTCAATTCAATTGGTAATTAAATCTTATTTTAAGTTAACAATATATCATATCTTTGAATAGTTTGTATGGCTTCTATTATTATAGTTTAATTTTGATTGTTGATATGCGAGAAAACGGAACTAGATGGTTTTGACATGTAAAAAGAAGACCGGTCGGTACACGCGTGAGAGGAAGGGGATGGAGGGATATGGAGGTTATGAGAGGTTGAGATAGACACTAAAAATAAAATGGATAAAGATAATTAAAAATGAGTTCACTTGATATTAGTGAGAGTATGAGGTTGGATATAGCAGCACCAAGACAAAAATCAATATTAGCTATTGTAATCAAGTTTGAATTGTTTAGTATGAAAACTCAATATTAGCTATTGTAATTGAGTGTGAGTTTGTTAGTATACAGATTCTTAGAAATGACAATAAAGATATACGAGCTTGTCAATCCAAATGAGAAATTAATATATCGTACATTATTACGAGATGACTCATTGATAAAAGTAAACGTTCGCTCCCGATATTTTCTGTTATTAATACTATTACTTTTCCGTCTCTTCTCCCCTCCCCTTCTAACATTCTTTGTCTATCCCTATTATATTCCACTACGAGATCTTTTAGTTAGCTGCTCCAATTGTTAAGACTTGTTGTTCACTTGGGTATATAATAGTAGATGACACGGTATTAGTCTATTAGATGTGTTTGATCAACATGTACGGAGAGACAAAAACAATTTTGTCGTTTGGGGTAGTTGGTACAGTATATTTTCGGTCTGTTGAAATAGTGAGGAGGTTATGTGATGTTTACTTGGAATTGGTGTTTTAATCATTTTCAAGAGGTTAAGCCCGTGGATGCTTCCTAGTACATGCTGGCCGGTTTACACAAACTATAGATACTACAGTATATTTGCTAAATTGGTAGTGGTACATTCGGTGACTATTTTAGTTTGAGGGTTGCGCAAGTTTCGGTCTGGACCACTGTCGAGAAAAAGGTCCATTCCTCCATCTAAAATTTCAGAGATTCCAGGCGTCTTTAATAATTATTCAATGACTTTATTTCAAACAAAAAATAAAAAATTCAATGACTTTCATTGCCAGATCAAAGTAATTGATTAAAAATTGGTTCGATCCTTCGTCCACATATTTGGAAATTGCCATTCCGTTGTCCAGTCCTTATCATTTGTGCATTAGTGTTCGATCTGAGGAATCGGTAGAAAATCACATATGCAAAATCCTATATGCATTAGTTAATACAGTACCTTTATAGCAGTTTATAATTACGATTTTATATGTCTATTTTACTGATCTTTAAACCATTTCTTCTTCCTTTCTGGGCAAAAAATGAACACTAACAAGAGTAAGATCTACTTCTCCAAAAACACTTCCCCTATCATATGCTAAGTGTTCACAGTCTAAAGCTAAAAAGGTTCTCAATAGAAGTCTGCCCAAGCCTTGGACATTAAGGAAGACACTAATTTAGGCACTTATCTAGGGTTCCCTCTCACTGATAAAAGACCTTCCATGTCTGACCTTGGGACTGTTGTTCAGAAAGTCCAGAATAAGTTGGCCTCCTGAAAGACCAAAACCTTATCTAGAGCTAGCAGGATGATTCTAATCAACTCAACCCTTGCTACCCTCCCTTGATACCTGATGCAATGCATCCATTTTCCTAGTAAACTCATTACCCAATTAGATTATATTTGTATTAAATTCATTTGGGGGGATGAATACAAGAAAAGGATCCATCTTGTTTCCTGGGACAAAGTCACTGGTCCTATGGATTTAGGGGGGCTGGGAATTAGGAACAGCAAAATCATGAATAAAATTCAGATGGTGAAGCTTTGTTGGAAGATTGATGCTAGAAACAACCTTGCCTCTAAAGTCATGCCAGCTAAGTACTGTACTGGAGACCTGCCTACACCTTTTAGAAAGAGCTCCCACATTTGGCAAAACATGGGGAAGGGCTGGGATATCTTTGAGGCCCATATGCAATGGAACATTGGGGATGGGCAGACTGTTTTTTTCTTGAAGGACAATTGGACAAACATTGGACCTCTTAATAAGTTTATTATGGGCCCTTTTCAGGAAAATGGTGAGGATATTAGGGTGGCTGACTTTATCCTTCAGGTCAATAGAACCTCTCCTCTTTACACTTACCTGAATCTGTGGTGGAAAGCATTTTGAGTATTCCTATTCCTAATGGTAATCCTGCCCAGCTCTTGATCTTGCTTTCAACAAGTTTTTTGACACTAAAACTTTGTACAGAGAAATTTGGAATGTAAAAAACTCACCTTTGAACACCCATTTTGTGCATGCTGATTTTAACTGGCTTAATGTTTGGAACCTTCCTGCTCTCCCTAATTCTTTTTCTGGCTTATTTGGTGGAATCCCTCTAATAGCTGTCCTTTCTGCCCTGACAAAACTGAGGATATCAACCATATCCTTAGAGATTATGTAAGGGCTAGGGAAGTCTGGACCTTGACCCAAATCCCCCTTGATTTTTTTGATCTTGATTTTTCTGCTTGGATTTCTGCTAACACCAACTCTAAAGCTCTCTTCAAGAAACTTCCTTGGCCTTCCTTGCTTTGCACCATCTATTGGAAACTTTGGACCAAAAGAAACAACTGGGTCTTCTCCACAATCAACAATAAACCTAACTCTGTGCTTGAGTCAGCCTCTGTCTTAGCCTCTGAGTATTTCTACTCAACACACCAAGCTACAGACAGCCCCACTACAAATAACCCTAACCCATCTCCCCCTACCCTTTCTAGCCAATGGAATATTTTGGTCGATGCCTCCTTTGCAGGAACAGTGGCAGGTCTAAATGGTATATGCATTGATTCCAAAGGGCAGTGGAAACAAGGGTTCATGATGAAGCAAAAATACAGGAGTGCAAATGAAGCTGAGACTCTTGCTGTCAAGCAGGCCATTACATGGGCTATAGGGAACCAGTGGGCAGACGCCAACTTTTTCTCGGATAGCCTCCTTACGACTAATGGAATCAATGAGGAGTTATACAAAGATTGCCTTTCTAATATGTATAATGACTGCAGGGATTCCCCTCCAGGCTTTAACAGGGAGACGAGCAAAGATCATGAAGATGCAGAGATGGTGGATTGGTGCCTCTGACAGCTTAGCGAGAGTAGCAAGGGAAGATCTCAATGTCTCTCAAGACCCAACAATTTTTGTCAATATTCCGTTGGTTAGTAGAGAACATTTTAATTCGGATTATGTAATTAACTGGTATCAGGGAAGCGAAACTCAAGTCCAAGGAATCCATAGGGATTCTTCCTTCCCCTTTAACCCAGGGGGTTAGGGAAGTGTTTTTGTAATCTGGAACTTATGGTTGGTTATTAATATTATCAACTCTATTACTACCAAAAAAAAAAAAAAGTGCTCACAGTCATAAAAAACGCCAAAATCAGTTTAAAGAAAGACTAGGTTTGCGTAATGGAAGACCAAATATTTTCTACATAAAAACAGTACAATAATAGTAGTGCTTAAGAGCTAGTAGCCTAGTAGGACAAAAGGGTTGCAAGTAGATTAATTAGCTATTTGTAAACCAACAAACCAGTGTTAATATCGGATATATGTTAAGGTCATTAATCATTACTCATTACCTACTTTTGCATGCGTTATCCTGCATTGACAGAACAAAACAATTTATAGTGGAATACAAAGTGCAAGCCCCAAACTTTTGTATTTAAAGCTAAGGTTCTTTTTGTGTAGAAAAAAAAAAGTTGCATAAGGAATTCAGGATGATTATGATAAGGTTTTTTTTTCGCACGTGGATGATTATAATTTGCGATGCTTCCAAACGGAACAAGGCCACATTTCCAAAATTATATTGGTAGAGTTGAAAAACCTAACATTAAGTACGGAGTAGCGACAAATGAAGTGTTACTAAACCAAACTCACCAAGGGCAAAGGCAGATGTAAAGGGTGAAAATTAAATAAATTTACTCAAAGAGTCTCCGAAAAAGAGATCGTCATACTCCGTATATAGTATATATACACATGTTGACCTTTAGAAATACAGGGATGCATGATAAAGCCTTTATATTAGAAGCTGGCATTCAGATTGTGAAGATGTACTTGTACGTGAACAAGTTTACAGGTGGAGGATACAATACAAGTAGTAACTTATGATTTGCCAGAAACCTACTGCTCTAACTAATTAATCATCCTATTATATAAGGAATTTAGGAACAAATTCGAACTTAATTTTGGATATATTAGCCAATCGTGTGAAATTTGGGTCGAAAACTCATATTTATGATCCAAATTCCGATTTTGGATCAATTATGGATGGGTTTTGAGTCGGGTCCTTTTTTACAAGGTTTAATTGACAGTGCTTTCGGAACGTAACATTAGCAACTAACTATTTATCTTCTTTTATAAGAGTTAACCAATTTAATTATATATATCATTATATGCATGGTCGTGCATAGAGAATATCAGCCAAAGAAAGAGTAACATACTTGCTAGTAGCATATATTCAATATTTCATATTGCGCCACATACCGTTGTGTAACATCTTATAAAGTTGTCTCCTATATGGATCATTATTTATTATTATATATATTACTTTATTAAAGTAAGAATTAATCTTGACTTTTGACTTTGATTTGATGAACGATCAAAACGGAAGATGTGACAAATTAAGGAGCAAGCCTACGATGAGATTCATTGATGATTAGAACAATTCCATAATTATTGGGCTATCGTGGACAAAAGGATCAAATAATATCTAGTGGGTTATGCGTGCGTGTGGGGTAACTACCTAAGAAATCAAGTTTCAGCAAGACATAAATAGAGTGATAGTACTCCATATGAACTAATATTACAACTTGAATAAACAGATCGATTATCATGTTTAAGTAGCAAGTATTAGGCTACATCCTCGGCATCGTATCTAAAACAAGGGAACAGCTAAGAACTTAGCTAGGCATAAGCAACCAAACTTCCACCTTAACTAAAGATTCCAAGTTCAGAATTCTGAAATTCTCGTATATTAATGTTAAGCTCGAGTAGGATTCAAACTTACCCGAATTGTGCAAACCAATTCAACCAAAAGTGGGCACAATTCGGTTTTCTGGATGGCATCGAAAATGTAATTGAACCAACGTAATGCAGACAAGATTATTCTCCCTCGTTTCTATATATGTATATTCTTCCTACTTGATATTCTAGGGTAGAAGTTTCAAATTTTCGACCTCAAGTCTATAAAAAAAGTATAATATAAAAGTAAATTGTTTCAATTTGCTTTCAACATATGTTTTTACAAATATTTAGCTCCAATAAATATTGAAGACGGTGAAATGTTTAAAAGAAAGAATAACAAATAAAGGGAGGGAATGAATAGCAAGGCCAAGGAGAGCAAAAATGAAATGAAAACTAACCGGTTGTAACTCCTCTCGCTTAAGCCAGAAAGAGTTCTCAAACCTAAGAGACAGCTTTTCGGCCAGCTCCAATGGTGTCTCTATTGCAACATCGTAGACGTTTGACGACAATATGCCCGCTAAATGCTCGACCGCCGAAGCCGAGATGTTGGAGAAGGGTGATGGCACAGGGACTACACCAAGGTATCCGGGCTGGAATTGCAACGTTTCTGGTGAAACAAGTCTCACACCAGGTGATGCTTTTGAGTACATCACATCAGGTTTTGTAGTAAGCGTAGTTGTTCCATTTGGAGATATAAGAACTGCCTTGATGAAGAAAGGACGATGACGCAGGGAAGAGATGGTTGGCAATGTACATGGTAGTTGCAAAGAGCAGCTAGTATCCATTGTTGTGGTGTAGAAAAAAGTGGAAGAGAGGGCAACGAGAGACATGTAGAAGTGGAGTGTAAGGACAATATGGTGGAATTTTATGTGTGCCTGTAAAAGCCTATGTGATAATGGAAGAGCACCTCTCTATTTATATCTATCTATCATATCATGCATATAGAATATACTTATAAAAAGGTTGAGATTAATTTGAGTTTTCTGTCGTCACGTTTGATTCTTTGTTGCTTTTCGTTGTGTAATCAATCCTCATCGAACAATATTTATATAATATCTATATATAAAGAAGCTCTGTCTTGGTTTATCAATGGAAGCCACAATAACGCAGAACAGATACCATATTCAGAGACATGTGTTCTCATATTTATCTGTAATTTTTTTTTATTTTATTTTGGTATAATTTAATCTTTCTGCACTTTGTTTAAAAAAATATCTATATTTATATTAAAAAAACTCAAGTAGGTTCACCCTTTCCAAGTTCTACCGTATTGGAAGACCCAAGTTCTGAACTCAGTCTGCTTTAGATAAAAAAAAAAAAAAAAACCTCCCTATGTCCCTAATTGAATAAGGTTCCCATAGGAAACTAGCAGATATTGCGTACTTAATATATTGAATCATATACGAAGACGAGCTAGCTAGATACATACTCAACAATCCTACTGAATACAATTAAAGGATACGCATGACTTAGCTAGGATAAGTAAGACTATGCCTATTGCCTAAGATGGATATGAACAAATTAGAGAAGACATCCAATTAAATATATGCTAATATTGTAACGATAAACGACTAGAACTGTTACCAGCTAAGAACCTTAATCCTTATCAACAAGAAATCCATGGTAGAGGTCGTTTATTACACTCTTTCGTTATTTCCTTGTTCCTTCTGGTTTTGTTGATCTTATGTAATAAAGAAGCAATGACAAACGTATATTCCTTCTGGTCATGATTGGTTGTCCTGTTTTTCATTTGTGGCTATCCCAATATGACTATCTTCTATAAATATAGATAGATGGATTTTATTATTATTACTATTAAAATTGTTCACTATAACAAAAGAAGATACTGTACAAATCTATCCTAGTCCACTGTTCTCATAGAATAAGGCCTTGTTCTCCTCACATGAATTCCAGTGAGTTTCAGTAGTTCTTTTTCAATTCTCTCCAGTACCTTTCAGTTCCTTCTAGTTCTCTTCAATTGATTCATTCTAATTTATTTTTAACTCATTTCAGTTCCTTTCAGTGCTCTCCAGTTCCTTCTAGTTGCTTCCAGTTTCCTCCACTTCCTTTCAGTCCTCTTCGGTCCTCTCCAGTTTCTTCCAATTCTTTTCAATTTTCTCCAGTTCCTTTTAGTTTAGTTTAGTGCAGTTCTGCGAGTTTTAGCTAAAGAGAATATAACCTAAGTCAAATTGGTGTTTTATGACACGTTTGCTGCATTGTTTTTAGTAAGAATAATATCTAATATGCTCCTGTATATAGTTTAAGTGATGGGTGGGGAAAATTATTGCTCACAATTATATTGCTTTGAGTGGAGAATTTCGCTCTACGTGCGTCCTGCCAGTGATGTTCTCACGGGTTGTTTTCAGTAGTAAAGTAGAAAATAAAACACTAGACTACATAGTTTAGATAAAATTCATTATTAAATGTACTAGAGACACTAAGGATACGTTTATTATATATATATTCTCATGTCTATATTAATCAGTAATATGACGTGAAGCTATTGATACAAATAAAAATTGTTTTATTATATTCTCAAATCATAGTATGTACTAGAGACACCAATGACATAAATGTTTAGTCACTTTTTACACATTTTTGTAAACAAAAAAAAAAGTGACTCATAAATGTCGTATTTGTAGACTATAACCACGCCGAAACCTCATTTGGGGCCTCAATTTTATGTAAATTGGTAAGAGGCATCTTACACGTACATATATAATGAACCGTAAACATTGTTGAAAATAAATCTAAAGTAGCTCATATAATCAATTTTGTCCATGATACGAATCTTCATAAGTGGTGAAACCTTAAATATGTCCTCAAGTCCACATTAAACGCTAACTATATTATAAATAAATCAATAAGAATGATTGATATATATTCTCATATACTTAAATCATACTGTTAGAGTCACCAGGGGAATGTGTGGTCACTTTATACACATTTTTGAAAACATAAAAAGCGACTCAAAATGGTTGTTTTTGTGAACTATATATAACTGTATAACTCATGTCAAAACCTCATTTGAACCCTCGTAAGGAGACATCCTAAACATATATAATGATCTATCCAGCCAAACACGTGGAAAATATCCTAGTTTATATATATCATCAGTTTTGTGCATAATGTGCACGTTCATAACATGGGAACCTTACATATTTTCATTTTCATGTTAAGTATTAAATATTCCGTAAGCCAATAAAGACTAAGGAACCAATTATACACGTACCTAAGGATATTATATGTTTGGTCATTCCTTTTACATTTTCGGGAACATACAAAATTAACAAAAAAAGGCCAATTTTGTGGAGTGTAAGTACTGTAACTCATGTTAGTACCCCATTCGGTACCCCAACTCAGAATTTGATGAAAATTAAATTAATTAGAGGCATCTTTAACATATAGAATGGGCTTTTGGAAAACAAAATTTGGCCAACAATAGCCCAAAAGAATCGGGTACCATAGTTTTTGTCTATTGCTCTCATGTCCATTTTTAGTAGTCAAACTTTTATATGTTCTCATATTCATATTTAGCACTAAAAATGTCATAAACCAATCAATAAAAATGATTAGTGTTCTCAAATGATCATATAATACCCATACATGAAATAGGGGTATACTTGGTCACTTTTGACACATTTTAGAAAACTTATTTAATTGACCCAAAAAAGGTCGCGTTTTGTGAACTATAATTAACCGTCGAAACCTAGTTTTGGGCCCCGACTTCGACTTTAATGATAATTTATTAGAGTTGTTATAATCAAGTAGAACGGAATATGGAATCGAAAACGTGGAAAAATATATTCCAAACAACGTAGACTATACAAAAAGGATTTGCATGTCCATGGTGTGCATGTCCAATATTAAGCGCACGGTGAAATATTTATAAGTTCTCATGTTCATATATGTATTAAACATGTTGTAAACCTTTTAATGCAAATAAATAATGTTTTCATATGCTGCATTCATACTGCTAGGTCATTAGAGATACGTATGATCACTTTTAGCACATATTTTCGACATACAAAAAATTAAGAAACAAGATTTAAATTCAAAGTGATGACCGAAGAAAAATTAAGAAACAAGATTGAAATTCATCTTTTCAACCAATTAAATGAGTATCAACCATCATATATTTCAAAATAAACAAATCTATTGTGTTTTCTGTGACATTTAAATTCAAAGTGACTTGATTTTTAATTAGAAGACCTGACAAGACAAAATATTTATTGCTCGGTGTATAATATGATAAGACATATATATTCGATATAATATATAAAATCGACCTACCCAAAAAGGATTCAAGCCAAAATTGCACCTGACCCGCCTTAATAAACTATCCGATAAAACCTGAATAGAAATTTACTCGAACCAGACCGAATTTAGTTGTCTACTTTGACTTGACAAAAACCGAAACTGAATCAACTCGATTCAAGAAGACTTCACCAATAACCGAATCAAACCACTATATTACAACCTCATCTCCTCCCTCGCCTCTGCCCTCCTGTATTTGGGCATGTTTGAAGCTGGTGAGTGGTGTCTATGATGTCGTGGGTATTCCTTGCAAGTACTTTGGTTACGTTAATGAGTTGCTAGTTTATTTCATGTAATATGTTGATCTCAAATATAGCACGGGATGGATCAATTTAAAACCTTGTATGAGAAGATTTATTTTTAAGTTGGATTAAAACAGTTAAAAGTAGTCGCATTTTAACTTATAGAAATTTTTTCTTCACAATATTTATGTTATTGACAAGTTTAACTCTATTTATGGCTCTATTTTTTAAAATTAAAATTAAAATTAAAATTAAACAGCTTTGTACATAGTACGTGAAAAATTATACTCAGGAGAAAAAGCAGCGAGTCGGCGACTATACTCCTCATCTTTCAAACATGATAACGCAGTTACATTTTCAACCTTTGCAAGGATGAGAACTTCCACTTATGTCCCCCTTCCTCTTGTACTCCTTGTAACTTGTAAGCTCATCCCCTTACCATAGAAGTTGACCTTCTCTAAACAAAGTGTGCTTCCCCGCGGCTACTACTTTGGATCTTAAGAAAATCTTGTTTCCACTTTGCATATTTATGTTGGTCTCGACCTCAATCCTTCACGTGGAAATTATAGTGTGAACAATTATTTGATTAGTTAGTGCTTAACAAAAGGAACCAGATTCTAAATTAAAGCCATATAGAAGCAAATGAAATAGCTAACTTTACACGAAGAGATGCAAAGGAGTAGTCAAAAAGCAAGAAAACCAAGAATCCCCGTAAAGGAACGAAAACGCACAGAAACACACCACGGAAATGCGAAGAATAAATGTATGGCATAAACTACACAACCTGCTCATATATACACATGTACATGATCATTACAAAATCACCACGAACAATCCTCCACGAAAAAAAATAGTTAAGGAACTCTATAGCCTAGAATTTTCCAACTCAAATTGTCCAATCTAATCATCTTTCCAGTACATAGTACATCAGGTTTTGGCAAAAATGTCTAGCTTAGAGTCAAGGACACATCTTGTGAAGCCTTTGCTAGTAAAAGCTGGCATTCCAGCTGCTCTTTCCATTGTAGCCTACATCTGTGCAAGGATCATCTCAAAACCATCACCAGACTCTTCAAACGATTATCCATCGTCGACACAATCAGACCAGGATTGTGCTCCAATTGAGCCCAGGAGAGATTCCGAGAGCTTTCATAGCCTTGGTACTACATCTGATGATGATGACGACCTAGAATGTGATGATCAAGGTACTACTACAGGTTTGCCAATCGGTGAGAAAAATAACTTGCAAACCAAGTTAGTGGTGCTAGAATCGCAACTTGAAACTCTTCAAAGGAAGGAATGGGATATGAAATCGCGGTTTCTAAGGTACCGTGCCTTTAAGGAAAAGGAAATCATGTTAATGGAGATCAAGAACAAAATGTTGTTAGAGAAAGCCCGAGCTGAGTTCTTGCTCCAAGAGATTTCATTAATGCAAGATGAGAATGAGAGGGTTGGAGGTCTGGTTATATTATATGTCGAACTTTTGTATCAGCTTGAAGGGTTGAAAACAGGAAATAGGTTGCTTCAGAGGAAAGCAAGGAAGCTTTGTAGAAGAGCAAAAGTACGGCTGACGATCATAGGGAAGCAGAGGTGCTTGATTAAAGCAAGAAATAAGGAGCTCTTAAGCAATCAAAAGGAGCTTGGATCAAGGGCCAACATTATTCAAGAATTGGAGGATCAACTCAGAGAATTAAAAGAGGCTGTTGATCATCTCCAGAGAGAAAAGATTGAGCTCACCAACAAGCTGAACTTTGCTGAAAAGTCACATTCCTCCATCACAAAGGTCTGGTATTTTCTTCCATTGATTAATAATGCTGCAGCTTTGCTTGAAAACATTATACTTCAATCTCATATGTGCTGAGTACAAACATTGGCATAAGATTATGTGTTATATTCTGTAGATTGTATACTATGTCTTCTTAAAAAGTTAAGCAGCATCTTAATTAACAGTGCACTAAGGCTATGTTCTCATAGAGAACATTGGAAAAGTTTCAAAAGCTTCTGCAAATTATCAAAAGTTATCCCAGAAGTTCCCAAAAGTTCCATGAAAAACTCCGGCCCTAAAGATTTATTAGCAAAATATCAAGGAGTTTCATAAATTTCACTGAGTCCCCATAGTTCAGTAAAATTCATGAAGTTTATTCCAAAAATCCCTAAAAGTTCCAAACACGTACGTAGAGTAGCCAAATCATTCTATTTGCACTAAGTTGGTCTGTACTACTTCAATGACTCGTTTGGTATCTTTTAAATTGACATTGTAATCGGATGATGTCTTTTAAAATCTCGTCATGGTCATTTCACTTTGGTGACACTTTGATTTTAATTTTGACTCGCGGTGTTTAAATCTGCAGATTGAAATTACAGAAGGTGTGACCAAGGAGGAGTATGACAAGGTCCTAAAAGAACTAGAACAACTGCAGAAAGATCAGGCAGTCGAAGCAAACGAATTAACATACTTAAGATGGAGCAATGCATGCTTAAGGGATGAACTGGTGAGGTATCATGAGCAACAGGAGCATAACAAAGGGGAATATGGTAACCAAATTATGGAATTTGAGTTTGAAGAGCAAGGTCATGGAAATGGCAACTACGATATGCATAATTTAATTGAAACGCTATCGGCTCACAACAACGACCCTTGTGTAGCCACCACTAGTGTCATCAATGGCCAATCTACATCAAAGAGACGTAGGTTCATGCAGAAGTTCAAGCGATGGGTTGAGGGAGGGCAAACTGATGAGAAAGAGAAGAATGAAATCAGGTGTTTTGGTAAGCATTCTGTTTGCGAGGAGCCAGAGGATATGCTTGTCCATGCAAGGAAGTCATGCTCTAGCGTGTAGTCTGGACTCTCGAGCGATCGAGTCTCGACATAGTCGTACGTGCACATAGTTACTGAAAGATGTTACAATGTCAAAGCGCTCATAGAAGGACAAATGCCTAAGGACTAGGCTATAGAGACTAGAGAGTTTGACGACACATGACATCTGCCTCTACTTAAGAGCTCATAAAAAATTACTAGTATATCATGTTCTAATTTGATTGATTGCATATGATTTGAAAAAACTAGCAATAAATTAAAAGGGTCACTAACCTTTGTGGCAATCTAATCATTTTCTTCTACAAAAGCAATTGGTTAGTGATATTTTATAGGTTTACTTAACAACTCTTCACTGAAACAAGTTTTTTTTTTTTATTTGACAACTGAAACAAGTATTTAGGCATGTGTTGTGAACAATTGTGTTATGAAATGTTCTTAAACTATTTTCTATGTAAATTTGCCTTGAACAAATTACTAATCATTACAGATAGCATCATCAACAATTGGAAGATGGGCTATCTGTATCGAATGGTTATTAAAACATTAGTTTTAAGAACTAATATACGGAGTATGACTTATGAGATCATTATGCGATAGTTGATGTGTTGTTGGTGCCATTAAACACATGTAAAAATTAAAATCCATATATATGATTTATTACATGATATATAAGTGAGACATACTCAAATATATCACTTGGTAAGCTAACTCTTGAACGCCTTTGTATAGAATCAAGTATTACCTCATTTTTGTATGTAAAACTGTGGTGTGTGAGAGTATATTAATTACAATATAATGATAAATCAATCTACTTTCTGAAATAATACTTTCGAAATGTGATCATCAATCACTTGTAGAGAACAATAGGCAGCATAGTAATAAGTCTTTATTATAGACATACAAGTTTGCTTAATGTAAGCATTAGTGCTGTTGGAGTTGTTAGAAAGCACCAATTCCGTCACTTTTTGCATGTCTACCTCTATTTCAGCAGTTTTCTTCTCCTCATTTCTTATTCCATACACCTGATACAAGGACGTGTGTTCGGCAAACCATTAGTTTCCTTTGTTTCTCAAAACACTCAAGGAAGAGAACTTAAGCAGTTTAAAGTACAAAATCATTCAATGGTATGGAGTTATGTACTTCATACATACGGAGTCGTTACATTGCCTACATTACATCACTGTACCAACAAAAACAAACATTGCACTACTTCATAAACAGTGACATTATTCTTGATGACATGGCACAATTTGTTGGAAATGGCTGTTCACGTACAGTACTCTTCGTTTATAGTCTTCTTGCACTTTCTTTTCTGTCTTTTTTGGTTCAAATA
Organism: Corrigiola litoralis; assembly: GCA_901111285.1. Taxonomy (NCBI): domain Eukaryota; kingdom Viridiplantae; phylum Streptophyta; class Magnoliopsida; order Caryophyllales; family Caryophyllaceae; genus Corrigiola; species Corrigiola litoralis. Next base: position 6,096 of record CAAKMY010086157.1, on the reverse strand, counting down.
GGATTATAGAATAATTTGTATGAGATAAATGAAAAATACAGCTTGAGCATGACAGTACAACATATTCGTACCAAAAAAAAAAATGGCAATACAACATATGCAAGGCATGTAACCCCTTTTTTTACAACTTTTGAAGTTGATACCAATTCATTTCTGATATGTAGATGAGATGCATTAGTATTATACAATTGGAGGTGACCAAGCTAGCGAAAGTCATTAATCAACTTTTTATACTGATATATATAGTTATTGACTTATGGTACACCATTTGATATATATTTTTTCCAACCGAATGTTATGGAATGATAATTACGTTTTACTAGCTAACAAGTTCATTCCTACTTAAAATTGTTAAGTAACTTTCAGAGTACATCCACATTACTTTTTTACAGTAAAAGAAAAAAAGAAGGTTAGGTAACTTTGGACCATACCGTATCATTGTGCTTCCGAACATGGCCCAAGTGGTGGCAAATTCGATTAGTCATCTCCAAGAGACAAAGGATGTGTGGATGAGAGGATTTGTTTACACTGACATAGCGGCCAGCACAAAGCTCTATTGTATTAACCAAGAGTTCTGCTTCCCCTTTATGCCTATCACCTTCCGCTTCCCACGTCCTTAGCCATTTCTCCCACTACCAAGTAATAATCACATACGCTCATCACAAGCATGACATATTGACATCCCACATAATAAAAGAAACATAAATAATCTTTTTGATAATATATGAGACGATACTCTAACATTAACTCAATATATAAAGATGAAGAAAATATTAAATTATAATCATACGAGGTGTTCTTAGTATAAATTCAATCATTTTAGGTTAATATACTTTTTAAAAAAAATTATATTTCAAGTTTTTGATGATCGGTAAGGAATATAAATAAATAGAATGACACTAATATATGTGAAAAGACGATGTTACAGAATCGGTAAAAAAATATAAATAAACCAAGTGGAAAATGAAGACAAACAACATTGGAACAAATTTGCAGTACTCCGCTAGTCCACTGAACTACTGATCACTCCATTGGAAATTGAGTTACTGAAGACTCATTTATGCATGAAGTGAAGATGAAGTCATAAAAATACAAAAGAACTCACTGCTTCATAAAGTTGGTTCCGTATGTCTCTACCGTGCGTCACAAGTGCATCCAATGAAAGCTGGTTGAGAGTACTCAGAAGCGGACCTACCAACCTTTGCCCTTTCGTGTTAGGGTTCTTTGTCCTATATTGTAAACAATCAATACCCAGAGAATATCGTGCATATAGAACATACTCTGCCAGAGTTATGTAAGAAAATGCTTTGTCGTTTGAACATGATGCAAACAGAGATTTTTGAAACAACATTGGAGTTATGTATATCTATGAAGAAAGTACAAGTAGTTGAGACTTGAGTAAGTCTAATAGTACAATTTGAATAGGACAAAGCTATGAACCAAAAGATGACACTGTTTTTTTCTTACATTTGATTAGCAAGTAGTGTTTTAGTCTAGATGAAGATATAAGGATTCGAACCTTGAACAACCCCTATACAGATTGAGCTTTTAATCATTGGGGCAACCTTACTCCAACGACAATGTGAAAAGCAAGGATAAGTTATATTTACATCATATTTATTTGCCACAAAGTTATTCAATTCTATCTATTTATGTGTACTTCCACTTTTTATTTTTCGTCTCAACAATAGCACAACTTAATTTATGTTGGTTTGGATCATTTTAGATTATTCTACCACACATCTTTTCAGACCAATTTAAGTCATTGTATTTTGTTCAATTTTACTTAAATCTATGCGATTCGGTTCGTTTCAGTCCAAATATGTTTCATTTAGTTCAGTCCAATTCAATAAATTTTAATTGAAAAAAATAACACGATACCAATGATATTTTTATGCAAACAAGTCGAGAGTTATGGACTACTTATTGTTAGCTGGAATCTTATTAAGGATTATGGAATTTTTGGAACGTACCTTTTATTTTTTACATAACCTTGGTTCATATAGCAATATCGAAAGTGGTCGATGAAGTTTATTCTTTCCACACGTGAAGCATTGTCAATTCCAAATTCTAAAGCGATCGCTTCCACTAAGGCAAGAGTCTTAGCCCACGCAAGGCGCTCTCTTGACTTCTCAGACTCAAACATTGTGGCTGCCGCCAGAAAGTAGACCACAAGGAGACTACTCTGGCTTACGCTACACTCGCCAAGGCTATATTCTGAGTACCACCTATTGAAAATATTTACAAGACATACAAAGCATTACATTTGTTTGGTAATCAGAGTGAATAAACCATGCATATGTGTATATCAATGTCATGAAAGGTATAATTTCATAGACAACCTTAGGACGTTGTTCCACTCGAGCCTATGTAATGCTTGGCAGTTGTTGAAATCTGACTTTGCCAGCTCAAGGTAAACGTTATTACTCACATAAGGCATCCTGGACCAAGAATAATTACAAGTTATAGTGTGTTAGGCCAAAGAGGGAAATTGGACAACATTTGAATGGCAGACCGATTACTGACTACTTGACTCAGCCCAATACGACAACCAGGGTTGTCCTCTATTGCAGTGTAACACGCACATTGAGGGCAGGCATAAAAAGCCTTATGATCAGACTTGCATTGTTAAGGGCAAACAAATCAGACATACGGAGAAACTACTTAGATTTGCAATATTCGGTATTACACTAACACATAGGGTGTAGATAGCCCCCATAGAAAGCAGGGTTTTGGTAATCTATGTAAGTGTGAGTTGGTTTACTACATGATTTTACAATCCTATAGATTATAAAACATATATGATTATATATATAACTTCAATTAATCCTTTTATATATCGAATTTATTGTCATCTCATCTATATATACGGATGTGTTGAATGTATATACCTGTATAAAGTCTTTCCTATCCACACATCATTTTCACCTCCATATTGTTCGATGTAGAACCTCGACTCGATACGAGGTAGGCTAGCGTACCACGGAATGTCTAATGCATATGCCACCTATGTTATAAGAAATTTTAACATAAAGTTACGATGTAATTGCGGTCTAAAATAAGAAGCATAAAAGTAAAGAACTATCACATTGATTTATAGTCGTTATTCGTTACCTAAGCTATATTATAAGACAACAAAAAGATATAGGCTATTGTACCACAGAATGTCTAATGCATATGCCACCTATGTTACAAGAAATCTTAACATAAAGTTACCATGTAATTCCCGTGTAAAATAAGAAGCATAAACGTGAAGAAACTATCACAATATTTTATAGTCATTACTCGTTACCTAAGCTAAATTATAAGACAACAAAAAGCTATACAATTTTATAGGATTAGCTTAAGCCTAAATTCACTTTTCACTGACAGTGTTTTGTGTCTAAATATTTTAGTTTTTTGAGAAGGAATGTGCCTAAATATCAGACAACGAAAAACTGTGCAATATTTCTATTTCAAGCGGTGATATAATGGTTTCAAAGTTATACCTCGCCAGGTAAGTCCTTGGCTATAATCCATTTATCAAGGAGGTGATTAGAAGCCTGCTTTTCCCTCAAGAACTTGGATGAGAAATTCTTAGCTTCCTCAAGTATCTGCTCACCTAAGTACTGCAGTTGGGAAGCTCTAAATAAGTTATACATTCCTGTCACTGCCGTAGTTGACTGTCCAGCAAAACAAAAGAATTCCCCATCTTTTTCAAAGTTTCTGAACACATCTGCATGGTGAAATTATATTTGAGTAACATATACTATGCTTACAACTACAGTTCAACAGTACTTTTTAATTGCAATCATATCAAATTATGCAACATGATAGTATATTGCATGTTCTTGCAGTCTAAAGATCAGACTTTATGAAATCACCTGCAGAAACCTCATATCCATATAATCTTAGTAGCCTGAAGCCCATGGCTGTGTCATCAATGTCCTGCACCTCTGAATTTCTTGCCCAGCAAATTCCACGCTCTGTCCAATACCTGTAAATATACAAGTATCGCTTTATTAGCATTTTATCATTAGACCAAGTAACGAAAAAGAAAGCAGATTCTCTCATAATCAAATTAAATTTCATCATTTTGGCATTGTCAATTTGTCATCAATTGTTTTAATTTCCTTATGTGCTGATTTTTATCTCATTATTGTAGTAGTGCTTATCATCATAGGTAGGAAGTATGAAAATCTATGTCGAAACATATAAAAAATGTACGTAAATTAACTATGTCTAAGCAATGAGAGCATGAGTTTATAGAGTACGTAAATTATCAAAAGTGACTGTCTAAATTTAACATAAAATTAAACATAATCACAAATTGAGTTGAAGCGATCATTTTCATTAAGAATTTAATACAAGCGACTACTTTAAGTAAAACAATCGATCAGTTTAAGATGGTCTAACAACTTCATCTTAGATAGTCTCATGCAAAACTTTGTGAACAAAATATGAGACTCTTGTAGAGTAGTTTACTCGGAGTAGAATAATAATAATTAATTGAAACGCATCCATATTTTAATAATTGTAAAAAAAATTACCGAAGCCAGTAACAATGATTTTTAATACCTTTTGACATAGCTCATACATATCTTTATCTCGGGCTGGAAATACCGAGATATTCCAAGCCTTTCTAAACGATCTACAACCCATATATGCTCGAATAGGTCAACTGGGTAAACATTTGGCACTGACAAAAACAAGATGGACAAAGAATTATCCTTTGTAAAGCAAACCATGTTTGTATTCAGTAGTCAAGTGTTGAGCGTCTTCTACAAAATAAGTAACGATGTACGTATTTTTTAGCCTATACAACATAATGAGTGAAAGATTGACAAAATAGAATATTGTTCCTTGGCCTTTTTGTTAATTTACCTCCTCCATTAAATCTTTGAACAACCTTGTTAAGGTATCTCAAACAATTCACATCCTTGGTTTGCATGAATGCATAGGCAGTTGAGGAAGGGGAGAACAAAAAGGACCCATCTTCACTTTGCAACTTGAGAAGCTTTTCCCAATCGAGGCCTGACATTCCTTCCAAGCTATGAAGCAATGTTGTAGGCATTCTGTGCATGATTTCTTTGGGTATCCTACCAAAGATTTCACGTAATAATTGAACACATGTGAGGAGAGGACACCACATGCATTGGGGCCTTAAACTTTTGTGCATAAAGATTTTGTTCAGGAAAAGCTAAGCTTACCTTTTTTCTTCATGTTATCCGTTTACTGGACTACTCCATACATATAAAGTAAGCACACGTAATAATCTCTCGAATCAATTGGTTTTTCTTACGTTTAAGCTTAATTGCTTAAGAGAATTACCTTGTGAGTTTGAGGTTCCTCTTGGCATAAATTTCACATAACGCAGGTGACTCCTGAATGACATTAATTCCATAGCTTTGAGCAGTCTCGATTAGGGCAGGAAATGCAACTTCAAATCCGATCGGCATATGTTCGGCTTTCTCGTCTTGTAGCTTATGAATATTTTTCTTTAGGAATAAAATCCCTAAATCAAGAACAATTACCTAAGTTGATATATACAAGATACTCATAGTTGTTCTTTGATAAAAAAAAAAAATCAATAAATTGCTTGTTGAATGACATATGAACTCGTACAATTTTTACTCCGTGAAAATTGGCATACTGGTCAGGGTCTAGGCTCCAAGACCATCCCTTTTCTTATAGTTTCTTTTGTATTAGGTCCGTATTTCTATCTTTATAATATCCCGCTCTTTTGTTTTATTTTAGAGGAAGCCAAGTACGGCAATAATTGCAGACAAGATTGGAACCTTTGTCTTTAGTACCACCACTATAAAGACCTACCAGCTAAATCAGCTGACATCTACTTTATAAAATCTTATGTTAAACTACTTTCGAGATACTTATAGGGATGTCATTCTTATGAAATTGCCAACAAGAAAACACAAAAAGCAAAATATCCAGTCGGTTTGCAATACCTTATTAAGTCACTTTGCACAAGACTTACTAATTCCATCCCTTCTGGTTAACCAAAATTGTTGTAATCACTTTACCTCTACTATAAATAAAAAGACAAAACTAGTATAGTGTAAAGTGAAAGACATAAGAAAGTGTAGCAATGTTATGAAA
>CAAKMY010086090.1:4464-16828 GCA_901111285.1 Corrigiola litoralis | reverse complement strand
TATATATATATATATATAAAGCATATTTTTCCACCACCTCCAAGTACTCCAACAAATTAGTCATTTCACCTAATGCCTATTCTAGACTTTTTTTTTCAGAACAAATGCTATCAGAGCATTAAGCAATTTCACATGCAAATTCGAAGAATGCTTTCATGTTTGAAGACAGGTGTCGAAGCTTCATATACACAATGCAAATGAATTAGTGCATAAGGGTAATGGGTATGCAAGTTACTTGCTCCAGGTTTTACCTATCTCATATAATAGACAAGGCACCAGCTAGTTGCACTGTGTACATACAACTCGAGACAGTACGTCCAATAACTTTTATTTGGCTTCAACTACAGCCATACATTGAATATAAACCTCGACATCAATAATGGGCTCTATTCACTAAAACAATGAATTTGTACCAAAAAAATAAAAGAAACACAATGTTTCATAAGGGGGTTTGGAGGGGAGGGAAGCGAAGGGCAGGGAAAATGAGAAATGCTAGCGGAGGAAAGGGCACATGAGGGATCTATTTTCCTTTCCTGTTTAAACCAAATCCCTCCAAACTTGGAGAGATCTGGAGGGACAATGAAAGCCCCTCCCCTCCCCACGTCTCCCTTCCCTCTTCTTCTCTCTCTCCTCTTTCCTTTTACTAGCTATCCAAACACACTGTATATGATGGACCCTAAAGTTTAGCCTTATCCTAATAAACAAGAAAGTCTAAAAATCATCAAAACAAACTACTACAAAAAGGACAACTCCTTGCTAATGATTATTTTTGATTTTTATTAAGATCCTTCTTTTCCATTAACAGAAGAAATAGGTAACTTGCCATACCGTACCATTCCCCTATGCCTTAAACAGGCTCTAAATGTGGGTAGGATGTATGCCGCCACATGACCATAGAGTCATGAGAAGTCTCTTGAAACCCATGTGCCCACGTCAACAAACACAACATATCAAACAATAACATTTTATTCAAACTGTCTGTGAGGTTACTGGAGGCCTAACTGCAAGCAGCCTTAACATTAACCAATTCAAGACTAGTAAAGAAGATGTAGACATAAACTTACGTGTTAAATTGAGATTGACTTTCGTTGTACAATGATTGATAGTAATCTTCTTCTTTGATATCCAAAGTGTCTCGCCTTAAGGAAATCTATTTACCAAAAAACCAAACCATCATTGGAATCTGCATAAACCAACGAGTTTATCAAACATAATTTTCATGATGGAAGAACTCACAATTCTTGGAGGGAGAGCAAGATCTGAAGCCCTTCCACTCTTAGTACGTCTTAATAGAATGCTATCGAGAATTTTGTGTTTCAGTAAGATCATGGCTCTTTGTCCGAACCCATGATTCCCATGCGTTTGGATTTGTGTGGCCACATTCTTTCAAATAGAAAGCAGATATATGAGTATAACAAGCACAGCCAGGAATAACAAATAGCAAAATAAAAAACAGAGATGAAAAGAAGGCAGATAAGAACTGACTCTGTTCCACCAGCAGAAATGCCTAACAGAATTGTGAGAGCAGTTTTTGCATTCTGTCGAAGAACTGCAAGGGAAATTTATTTAACTGATAACTTAAGATTTATTCATGGAGAATGAGCAACATTAGAGCAGTTAAAAATTTGTGGACAAATTTAAGAGAAACGTAAGCAAAAGTTCAATTGTAATTTCGCTTCCTGAGGTTAACTGACACTTAAAATTTTTCCAACTTTTGGCAAAGAAGGTGAACATGAAAGGATTTTGCGAAATGATTTCCCTTCTACTTGTTCTCTACCCTCACCAGCACACCTCCCAGAAGGGAAAAACAAGGAAAGGAATATCTCTGCTAAATCAAAAGTCAAACACACTTCTTCTGACCATAGTCTAAGTAATAAATAGCACTTCTTCTCAGATAGTCATATGTGAAGTTTGAGAAGAGATTATTACCGAAAGGTAAAACCACTTGACTCTTTCTTCTTTCTAGTATCTTTTCACGCTTTTAAACAAGAAAAACTAAGAATTTATTGAATGTGAAATGGGGAAGTAGAAAGAAAGAAAGTAAATGCAAAACCGGGCGTCAAACAAGAAAATGCAAAAACCCACTGTTAAAAACCAAACAAAATTTCAGATGTGCTTGACTGTTTATATAGGATAAGAGCACACATATCAATGATGCAGAACATCTATGCAGCCTCTCCTACCCAGTTCATTAAGGCTAGATTTCTGCATTTAGTTTCAAGAACATACATTGTTGAGAATACAAACTTTACCTGTAGTCAAGTGTTCGGCAATCACAATCTTTGCACAAATAATAGGAATACGGAGCAATTCGTAGAAAGCGAATCTGCATGTAATGTAGGTAAAAGTCAAAACAAGATAATAGGATAATTCAGGAAACAGGCTTAAAATGGCACTCCATCATTTTATTTTATTTTTGCATTTTCCTTTATCGGTAGAGGAATGGTACTCCATAACTGATACACAGTACAATAATTTGAAAGTATTTTGACAAAAAGAAAAGCTAACAACCAGTGAGTAAAGTTCTCCAACACGATTCTGGAGGGGAGTACCACTCAAGGCCCACTTGTATGAAGACTCCAGTGCAAGAACGGCCCTAGCAGTATTACTTCGTCTATCTTTTATGCAGTGCGCCTGCATTAAGAAGCAACAGTTACTAAAAGGGAAAAAAGTCAAAATAGTAGTAATATTATATGACACATCAAGGCTTGTAAAATTATAACCCACAAGTCACAAGAGAAAGAAAAATAACAAGGCTCAAAAGCACCCTTAGGCCTTAGCAATTACCAACAAGAAGCAATGTCAGAGAAGCAAAACTTCAGTCTTTCACAAAAACATAAAAAATAAAACACTCAGCTACATGATCACTTTATGTTCCTCACAAGGACTTCTTACAATATTTTTCTTGCAGAACAAAATAATCACGCATCAAGAAAGAAAATTTTCTATTTTCCCAACTATTTTATACACTTCCGGAATTCATAATCAATTTAGCTATATATATTACAATTTAGAAAGGCATATCAGTGTCCATGAACCAACACCTTACATTTGCAGAGATATGACTGAAAGCCCCACTAGTTTTAACTTTTAAGTGATTTATCTTAAATGGCAGTTACAAGGTTATTTGAAATCTGAGATACTGATTCCTTTTTTCTTATCTAGTCTTAGAGCCCAATTAGCTCAAATTTTCCTCCCCCGTCCTTGGTTGAGCCACTGACATTGTTTCACTCCTTTGTACTAACTCAAAAAGCCAAAGAAAGAAATAAGGCAACCTGACTTCTCCAAACTACCACAAGAGGTGTTCTCTTCCTTTTTTTTTTTTTCTTGATAAGATAATCTCCTCCTACTTATAGCGAGGGTAGTTCCGTGGGTTTATTTCTTTCGCACATGAGGATAGGTATATCAGAAACATAAGCACAATGTGCAAGGCACCATGAAGAGTGTCTGTACAAGATTATCATTTACAATCAAACTTAAGCAAACTCATAAGCCAGTAAATTAGAAGAATCCAATCTTCAACTTAAGCCGATAATAATAAAAACTGCAGAACTCCTTACACATACACTGCCCAGGAGAAGCATTTCTTCCAAAATAAGATAAATTTCCGAAACAGGAAACACATTGCCAACCAACAAATAAACCGCTAATACCAGAAAGATGGATATCTGAAGCATTAAAAAAAAAAAAACAGCAGAGCCAAAAAACAGTCTCCTACAGAGAGAATTTACTACTTAAGGACTTTCAATTCTAAGGAACTCTAAACTCACCTCATCCAATACAACGCGCTCCCACTTCACAGAGTGCAAAGCAGACTTACGAACATCTGCCTCAGCATCATCAAGATCCTCCTCCTCAGATCCTATTCCTGACTTCTTCTTGCGACTGCCCGCTTTACCCTTTTTCTTCTGCCCTTCCTCATGCTCATTAGCATCTACATCGCTGAAAGTATCCTCAGCACAGTCGGCCGAGACTTTCAGGTGAAACTTCTTTCCCTTTCTATCTTGCTTAGACTGCTTCGCTGTTCTGATTGCATTTGGCCCACAGTAATATTTGAGATGAACGGCCATCCTACGTTCATGAAAGTTTTTCCCACACCACTCACACCTCTGCTTGGGTGGCAAAACTTTGCGATAGTCAGCCTCTATAGTGTTATAAGTAGTTATCACAAAATCATATCCTGAAAATTGTACAGAGTCCTTCACCCGTTTGGGCCCTTGATAGCACATTACTTTTGTACTTCCCTCCCGTGTAAAGCGGTCAATTTCCCTCTGCCACTGATGAAGCGCAGATGCAGGACATATAACTAAAGTAGAATTTGCATCAGGCAACATAGAAGATGAACTTGGTTCGGCCAAAGAACAGCCAGCTCCATTAATTGCTCGGCGAAGTTCGCGTTTAGCAAGCACAAGTGCAATTGCCTGAACCGTCTTCCCCATTCCCATCTCATCAGCAAGGATCCCCCCTTTTATTGCGGATTCTTCCTGTTTCAAGGCCCACGACAGCCACTCTTTCTGAAACCTTAACAATCGCGTAACTAATTCCGAGGGTTCCGGACACGTTTCATCCACCACGCGGTTAGGCTTATCCAAGTCAAGATCTTCAGAGATATGATTATCAATCCATCTTTTATGTTCTTCTTCCCATATTTCCCACATCAATATTGGCCTGGCCTCCCCATTTTTCTTTACTTTCATTTGCTTTTTCATCTCATTTGGATCAACAAACTGAAACCCACTAATACCCTCAAATATTTCACCTCCTACCTCACTAGCAGCCACAACTCTAGCACCTTGTTTTGCCTTCGTATTTACCTTTACGTCCTTCTTGGGGCGCTTAATCGTCTTTCTTACATACGTTTTTTTCTTTCTCTTTCTAACATATTGGTCATCACTTTCATCATCATCAGAATCATCAGAATCCATATCACTATCATCAACAACCGGAAGCTCATTCAAATCTAGAATCTCATCATTAACATCAGAATCACCTGCATGAACCAAATTTTTTTTATCAATCATTCAACCATAAAATAAAAGTTAGGCATATTTGAAAATTCATCATAACAAAGGGCTTTACTTCTTTCAGAACTATCATCAGAATCAGGAACCATCAAACCATCAAAATTCTCTTCCTTCTCCATGACTGGATCACGCTCTTCCTGAGCTGTTGATCGTGGGCTTAGACAATCTGACACAAAACATCTTTCATCAATGTACACCTCAAAAAGGTCTACAAAGCACAAACGCTTGCAAAGCAAAAGGAAGGGTTTGACAGTGTGAAAATCAGGCGGATAGTTATAAACCAAATTATCCTAATTTCTTCTTGCTGTCTTCCGTCATTAGAACAGAAATCCAACGTGCAACATTACCAAACTATGTTTTAAGCGTGTGCCAAGAAACAATCTAGATAACGCAATTCAAAACAAATGTCCAAAAGAAAGAAACTCAACATTTCATTATCCATCCACTCTACTCGCTATACATACAAACAGCAACAAAGAGTAACCAAACAATTCATAGTGACTAATGTTGTAATGCAACCTTGGAGATAAGTGAAAACTCATTGAGTACTCAATCTTCTATAACCGATGATCAATGTAGCATCAGACAACACGCAAGCTCTTGCCGCACAAATGCGAGATAAATCCTACAATAGCCGAGACAATGTTGTAGCCACTTAAACAAAACGATCCTTAATTCCTTGCCAATAATTCAAGATAATTGACCACAACCGTCCAGTATTTCGTAAAAAGTCCCACCAATTAATAGTCCAGATTGAATACTAAAACAACGATGTCCACGACAAACTGATTTATGGTGGCTACAAAATTCCTGTAGCTATTGAAATATCACCCGAAAAGCGATGGTCTGACGGTGGATATTAATAAACTACATCACCCTTATTCTTGTTACTTAATTACGACATCAACTATAAAGAGAGACGGTCTAATTTTACACGTGGTCACAAATTGGGTTATAGTGGTCAAGTCACATTAAAACTATAAAAAATGACCGCTCTAAGCCAAATAGTGACCACTTTAATACGGCCTAATGCGAAACCTTTTGTTACGAAATTTGATCACAAATTATCAAGAGAGACGGTCTAATTTTACACGTGGTCAGAAATTGTTTTATTAGTGGTCACTTCATATTAAAATTATAAAAAAAAATGACCGCTCTAAGCCAAATAGTGACCACTTTAATACGGCCTAATGCGAAACTTTTTGTTACGGCATTTGATCACAAATGTAACAACATTACATTACGCCACTGCGTCCAAGTCGGGTAAGGGGGTAAGTAGGCGGTTATGACAAGTCAGTAATATAAACGGTAAAAAAGAGAGGAGAGGAAATTACCGTTTAATGAAGGGGCGGTAAGTAGGCGGTTAGAGCGGAGATGCATGGGGGGTGATCGGGAAAGGGGTAAAAAGGTAAGTTTGATGGGAAGAGGAGGTAAATAAAGGGATGGTGGGATGGTGGGATGGTAGAAAAGGAAGTGTGAAACGGCGGGAAAATGGTGGTTGTTTTTATATGGAGAATCGTGAGGGATTTGCCGTTGGGGCGTACTGGAGAAGGAAATTAGTAGTAGTGGATAGTATTAGTGTCAGGCTTTGAGAATTGTGAGGGATTTTTAGGTAGTTCCCTTTATTTTTTTGTTTGCATGAAGTTTAAAATATACGGTCAAAGTCAAGATACTTGGAGTTTAGTAGTCGTTTAGCAAGATTTATTTGGAGGAATGATAAGCCAAACGCAGCTATTGGGTGCGATTATAGGGCCCCTCTAAAAAAGACCAAAAAGAAATTACCCACTACCCCTACTGTTTTACATTAGTGGACATGTTTACTCTTTCTTTTTAAAGTGCTAAATAAGAAAATACCCTGTGAAAAGGTGGGGCCCTCCAATAGCACCTTATACCTCCGATTGAAAGATCATTTCTCATCTACTCGATACATATGAGAGTAGAGTATATTTGTATGTACTTTTATATATATTTTGACAAAAAAAATAAAAAGTAAATAAAAATACCTTAAATTAGACGTGAGAGTAGGTACTGAATCTCATCATAAAGTTGACAAAGATAAGTGGCAAATTATTAGATGCTCCCGGGAGCATGTGCTCCCACCCTATATTTCGTTTACCTTTTAGTGTTTTTCTTCTACCTTTTCTGAGAAGGTACAAGAAAAACGACAAAAGGTACAAGAAATCTAGGTAGGAGCACGGTATAGATTGTGAAGATAAGTGCATGAACTTCGAATTCACGAGATATATCAAAAGAGTCATTTAAGGAAAGTCATTTACTTAATCATATTAGGAAGAGTGCGTTGAATAAAAAAACTCTCTAAAAAGAAAAACCTAATTAGAGAAATTGTATCCCACAAAACAAATTGTTGTGGTAAAAATTGTTGTGATGACTCGACATGACACGTGGATCAATATAGGTTGCCATGGGCCCCAATAGTACTTAGCACAATTGTGCCCTCCAAAAGCAAGCTTATTTTTACATGACAAAGGTACCCTTGACAGCTTATTTGTTGTCTCTTTTCCTGCACAAATGACATCTTCCTAGGACATAGTTCCCAATAATAAGGAGACCTTGAGGTATGATAACACAGTGTGAATCATTGCATTTATATAAGTTACTTCTATTCTAGTCACTTCACTACACAATACTGAATTGACTATCAAAGGGTATCCCCAACAACGTAAACTTATAGGATCGGTTAACGTGTGCCCATTTTGTATGTGAAGATGTTTGTTGTCCCAATTGAATTATTGCTTTAAAAAGCTTCTCGATCGGACTAGGAGACCTGCTTGACCACTTTATTTGGATTCTTATCTGCCTTCTCTGGTCCTTCAATTCCTTAGTATTTCCTTATCGAACAAGTTCTTCTATAACTCTCTTGATTACATGTTAATCACAATAACATGTCCGCAATCTTCGTGGTATTTCCAATATTTTACATCCTCTAGGGTCAGATTCTTCTTTTGTAAGGGGTTTCGTATGGATTTTCTTATTATAATGGAATTCCATAACTTTAAGAGTTTATGATTGTGGGGTGTAGGTTGGAGGATCCTCTCTTCTATGTTTCTTGGTTCTAGAGACAACATTCACTTGCTCCTTCTTGTAACACCCGAGGTTAGCTAAATTTATTTATTTAATAGTCAATATGGTGTTAAAATTTTCTAAACCATTATTAATTTATGGTTGGATGACATTTCTTAATTTTACTAAGTTAGAGCTTAGTGAGAATTTTGCGCGTTTATCATTTTATGTGCGCAGTCATCTAGAATTAGCCAAAAGCTAGATTAGGCAACAAAATATTGTGATTATGATATCTAAAATCATTATATGTTAGCCGGGATGTGTCTTTGATTTTATAGGATTTAGAGTTCATTTGATATGATTTCTCTATTTTCAATTTTCATAAGCTTAAATGTGTACGATTGATTTTTAGCTAGTTTAGGTAAGACTTGTGAGCTATGAGGCTTGAATTTGTTCCATATGGAAAGTAATGGATGATTATGATTTGAAAGATTAATACATGAAGAGTTGGATTGAGATTGAGTAGGTGAGATTAAGCTTAACCTATGATTTTATATGTGTAGTGTACAAAATGGTGATTATTTTAGCTTAATTGAGATTAGGGGACTAGGAGGCTAAGAAAATTCGAAACTTTGAAGTCTACTACAATAAATAAGGTGGTAGAGGTTGAGTTTGGAAGTTTAAAGGACAAGCTTATGCATTGGACAGGTGTAAGAACAACATGATTATACTCCAATAATGGGTGGATTTGTGTGAGATTGTGTAAGGGGTATTTGGTATCTTGTAAGGGACTTATACACTCAGGAAATTTGAGCCACAAACCATCCCAACCCACCAGTATTCTTGTTATGGTCAAAATATCATTGACTTAGAATACTTGACTCTCTTTACTCAAAGTCAACATGCAACAAGCAAGACCATTTCCATGTCATCAACCACGTGGAGCCTACCTGACATGACATGGCAAATCATCCTTAGAAAAGGGATAATTTGCCTTTGGGCCATAATAAGCCATACAAATCCACCTGTTGGCCCAATAAGGGTTATTCACTACCATTTTGATGACATCATCATGGTACCAAAGTGACCTAGACACTAAAGGGACTATAAATACCTACCTCAAAATTAGTTTGAAGGTAATCACAAAATCCATACTTTATTCCTTAAAATAGACTATTATCACTTGTCTTGTCACATCAATCATATCAAATACTCTTTGCTTACTTAAGCATCGGAGGGGGGATCTAACCCCCATCCTCCTCCGGGGCTAGTGTTTCTCCTGTGGTTGTAGGTCCAGGAGGATAGGAAGCCAATCCAGCTTTCCAGAAAACAGCCTCTTCACCCGGAAGCCACTTTGCACAGAACAGTTCCGACTAAATAACTCTCAAATTACTAGTTCCAGTCGGATACAATTCTTACCGGAACAATTCTCGACACAACACCAAACACACAAACACTCATAATTTTCTCTAACTTTCTCTCTACTCTACTATCCAGTTCTCTCTCAACTCAAACAATCAAGCTAATGGCTTGAATGTCAACATTTCCTACTGTAAGTAAGCTCAAAAATAAGATCATTCAAACACATTATTATTCCTACAATACCCGAGTTAAGCGAGAGCAAAAGGGAGCAAAACCGAGCAAGCTTAAGCACAAGAACAAGGGTGTTTGAGCGAGATTTTCAAGCTGATTTGGTGGTGCATTTGAGGATCATTTTGAGGAGATAAATTAAAAGGTGGGTTTGAGGAGATATTTCATGGCCTAATAGGGGAGCATGTGCGTTGTTGCTTGAGGAGAATAAGGGTTGAAGATACAAGCTTTAGAGTCAAGGCTAGTGAAGGGGTGTTAAGCGCAAGCATTAGATCCGCTCTTTGGTATCGAGAGGTTAGTACCCTATCCTCCACCTTTCCAAAACCCTACTGGGTATATGATTAGTATGCATGCAAAGAGATTTAACAAGTGGTCAAGCCATGGATTCGGAATCCTAGAGTAATAGGATTTCAAGTGATCAAGCGAGGGATGTGTACCATCTTTGGTGCTCGACAATGTGATCTTTGTCGAGTGATTTTTGAACAAATTTTTTAAGCAAGTATTTGATGCTTGATCTTTATGTTTTTGATTTATTTCAAGTGATTTGAAAGATGTTTTGCTATTGATTTGTAGTGATGAGAATGGTGCGCATGATGCATGTTTGATTTGAAGTGATCAAAGTGATGCTTGGGTGCACTAAGTGCGCTTGTGGATTGTTTGTGTGAAATTAGTGACGATAGTGTCTTTTTATGGGCTGTAAATTGATAATTTGAGATCCTAACATAATTAGCAACGCTTAATTGAGAAGGAGTTATGCGGTCAAGTCCATATTAGAAGCCATGAAGTCAAAATCGATGCTAGTGTTGTACTGGTGAACTTTTTATGAAACTATGATTGAAATTATAGCATGTTAATATCGATTGTAATTTGAGTATTGGATCATGAATATAAGGATTTAAAATCCCTGTTTGAAAAATGTATTTTGATATATTGATCATGTGGATTTAATTGAAAACAAATGAGCTTATAAAGAAGTCATAAGATGAATTTAATCCATGTTTTAGCTAGATGATATTGTATTTGAAAAAATGTGTTGATTTATAAACGAAATTATGAGTTTAAAAACTAATATATTTTGAGCCTAAGAAGTGCTTTAAAAGAATTTTTTTGATACAATGATCTTATAAGTGTTTATAAGCGAAGCTAGTGAGCTAAATGATGCCGAAGTGTTTTCCATTTTGATTGGCCTTCGAACTGACACTGGTTACGGACCTGTAAGTGGTGGATACTTTTGAAAATATTTGTGTATGTTCTTTGCTATGAGATGGACTTTCTCACAAAAGTTTAGCTCAATCGGAGTTAAAATAAAACCTATTAAAATAGTGCAACATAGTAGGTTAGAATATGTTGAAAAAGGACCAAAATTGACTAAGTGTTTTGAAATGTGATTGAGCATAACTTTGTGATTTCAATGCATGGGATAACATTGTTAGCACATATAATCTGTTTGAGGGCACAGTTCACGGATTATGTGATAAAGAAAATCAAGCTTGATAATGCCAGTACATTCATACCCCGAAAATTTAATGGCTATTGTATGTCACTCGAGATTGATGTTGAGATCCAGTGGCTCATGTTTACACGCAAAATGGACTTGAAGCTGCATTGATAAAGCGATTACAGTTTATCGTGAGACCATTATTAATGAAATCAAAGGTTCCATCATCTTCTTAGGGACATGCTATATTGCATGAAGCAACATTGATAAGGCTTACGCCGACTAGAAACCATGTTTTATCTCCTTTGCAATTGGTGACTCGGAAAGAACCAAATCTCTCACACCTAAGAACATTTGGTTTTGGAGTTTATGTCCCAATAGCACCACCGATTCGCACTAAAATGGGCCATAAAAGAAGGTTGGGAATTTATGTAGGGTATGATACCCCTTATATTATCAAATATCTCCAACCAATGACCAGTGTTTTATTCACGGCTAGATTCGCTGATTGCCATTTTGATGATACAGTCTTCCCAACCTTAGGGGGGAGATAATGGCCTATGTAAGAGAGAAATCACGTGGAATGCCACATGATTGTCTTCCCTTA
The DNA here is from genome assembly GCA_901111285.1 of Corrigiola litoralis. Classification (NCBI taxonomy): domain Eukaryota; kingdom Viridiplantae; phylum Streptophyta; class Magnoliopsida; order Caryophyllales; family Caryophyllaceae; genus Corrigiola; species Corrigiola litoralis. The sequence continues at coordinate 5,148 of CAAKMY010086090.1, read as the reverse complement.
ATCCATGATCGAGCGTGTGGGAACACAAAGTGAAGAGAATTATTCATCTGCAAACTGTAGCCAACCGGTTGTCAGACGCACTCACTAATACAAAAGGTGTGACGAATTCGTACACATCAGCTTTGAATGCCCTTACTAGGATTGATGTTCCCCTTGACAAACTTGAAAATCCATATGAGTCTATGACACGCAAGAGTACACCACTCGGGTCTAAAAACGTAAAACCGAGAAAATACAGGAGAATAAACTTCACTGAATAAAAAAGTAATGATTCACCTAGTGAAAGAGATCATATTAGAAATACTGAAAATGTCGTCGATCCTCAAAATGAACCTGAGAAAAAAGAAAAAGCCTATGAAGGAGAGCACAAGAATGATAAGGTTGACAACCAAAAAATCTCTATTTACTGTATTTACAATGGTGAACAGTGGAATAGAAGAAAGATTGAAATTGATTACATATTAGCATATTATATTGCCACAGAAAATATCAATGATGATGACAATCTCGAGCCTAAATATGTCGAAGAATATCGACAAAGGTGTGATTGGCCTAAGTGGAAAGAAGCAATTCAGAGTGAATTGAAATTCTTAGAAAATCGTAAGGTTTTGAGCCATACAGTCCAAACTCCAGCAGGAGTGAAACCTGTTGGATATAAGTGGGTATTTGTGCGGAAAAGAAATG
>CAAKMY010086069.1:0-11136 GCA_901111285.1 Corrigiola litoralis | reverse complement strand
GCATATAATACGGTAAAATGAAGTTGTACTCTATTTCCCTTGTTTTGGTTTTTATCCCCCACGGGTTTTACCAAGATAAGGTTTTTAACGAGACAACATATAGTACCCCTAGCTCCTAGTATGTAAATTAATCGAATATACAACGATCCATTCAAGGGGGAGTGTTATAAATAATACTACCCATTAGTTGAATGGATCATCATGGAGTAAATAATGGACTACACTAGGACTCCACTAAATAAATGGACCACTATGTTTTTGTCCATTATGTAAATAGTGATTATGCTAATGCCTATAAATAGGCTCATATTACATGAATGAAAGTATATAAGCTTGAACATTTCTACAAGCTATTCCTATAATCTTCTTTCTCCCAAATTCTTTGTTTTCATTCTGAGCTAGTTTATAACAGGGCAGTAATAGGTGGCACACTGACTCACTAGCACACTAATTGGTGGTCTTTGCATAGATTTTTACTTAATTGGGCTTCATATAAAGTCGATCCAGTTTTCTTTTCTTTTTTTTTTTCTTTGTTGACAGAGTCTCGATTCCAGAATTTTGAGATGCTATCAAAAGTCAGAATAAGGTATCATGTGTAAGAAAAGGAGACTTCTTGTACCTTTGGGTATTTTTGGAGTGCTGGAGATTGAAATTTGTACTCGACTGTAAATAAAGGATATTACTCCATCGAGACAATTTTTTCAGTTTTAAGCTAGCATCAAAATTTTGTTCAATGCAGCACATGGGTACTCCATCATTATCTTGATGTTTGAATGTTTGATATTGCTTACACCTCACCATTGGGGCAACCTTGATCCTTTGCTTTTAGGAAGATGATATTATGTTTTATCTCAAATGTAATTGCACATAATTACATCATCAAATGTATAACTTTGGTGTGTACTTGTGTGACATCATTATCTTCCCCTTGCAAAAAGAGACAATTAAGTTATCCATTCAATCAATGTTATAATGCTGCAGAAAATTAGTACAAGTAATATTTTACAATTTATAAAGAGACAAGAAGAACCAAGTTGCGATTGCCAAAAGTATTCATACTAAATATACTACTACAGTACTCTGTATTGCAAGTACTAATAAAGATTATATATTAATCACAGTTCTAGATCATTCGCAGCTCCGAGTTTCAGTTAGTTGTCTTGTAGTCCCATGTGCTTTCTACCCTCACTTTTTTTTGAGAGGATATGCTTTCTTACACTTTGTCCATCACAAGTGGATAAACTACTACACTAACTACATAAAGGACTATTGGCAAAAGCCAAAAAAGGCTATTCTATAAATCACGTTGACGCCTTTGTTTTCTATTTTTACCACATATAAGGTGGTAAAAGAATGAGGGGTTTCATCCCGAAAGAAATTCTAATGTTTGGGTACCAAAAAATATAAAGAATTGTGGCCGATATAAAACACGAGTAATGGAAATTCTGAACAAATATTGTCAATATGGATGATGATTGTCAATTTGTTTATTTGTAGACTTGGTATTTTTTGCATCTGAGTCTCGAACAAAACCTATTTATGTAATTATGGTGTAGCAAACTTTGAAGTGAAGTATTAGAGTGTAGGAGTAACGAGTACGCAAGCAAATGGTTGTTAGTGGGTAAGGTAACCATGACAATCTGTTCACGTGAATTATTTTCTTTGGCTTCAAACCTAAGGCATCTCGCAGTGGACGTATACGCAAGAAACTCACAATTTTAGCATGCTCATTTCAAACTCATCATCACACCTTCGCATACTTTCTATAATCTATATATGCTACATTAAATGGAGGTATATATACATATAAAGATAGATTTAGTATACAGACAGAGACTGAGATTAGTACTTTTACTTGTATGGTAGATTGATGGTGATGCATCAAGCAATAACATGTAAAATTGTTGTTATGTTGAAGACTTGAAGCTATCCTTGTCTTCATCGATCATTAGAAAACATTTATGAATATTATGTCTTTCGCTTAAGAGCCAAATGAAGCATAGATCAATTTTTTTTTTTGGAAAATACTTTGTATATATTATAAGGAGGCGTAGATGTCGACGATATTCAAATTCAAGTTATTGACTTTATCTCCCAATAAGTTTACCACCTGAGTCATTTGTAATTCACAATACAAAACACATTGTAATTTAATGAAAACTAAAAGAAAATGCTAAGAAACGAGTTACATTATATGTAAATTAGCAACATGTACCAGGTATACACTACATAATACCTTTGTAAAATTTGAACGAGGGTGATAAAGTCCTTACCTTCTCACTTACGGAGTACCTTTTATTTGTTCTTGTTTTTGACCATTAAACAATTTTCCAACTAATCACATATAGTAGATGTATTTGTTGTCGACTATACCTTTGTTAGTGGTTTTTTTGGTTATTGATGTCATTTTAAAAACCTGTACATTCGTTCATAATTTTGATCAAATTGTCTAATCCAATTATTTATCTAAAATGTAAGTATCAATCTATAAAGTTGTTAAAAACACATGGTTATAATTTCGATAGAAGATGCCAATTGCTAGAGGGTGCAAGTTCACCTCCAAAGAGTCTTAAGTATTCCCCGAAATATCCAAAACTGGTACTCCCATCACAAACAAAACATAAAATGGAAAAGAAAGGGCGTGTAATATTACTTTTCTATTATGAACAAGCTCAAAATTAGAAGACAAGATATGGAGAATTGAAGGTTGTAGGAAGTTTTTCAGCTTGCTTCATTACGTAGAAAACTTGCCCTTTTATAGGCAAGTAAAGTAAAGTTTTTACTGTGTACAATTTATTAGTTTTACCATGTCACCCGTTCAACTAACGTTTTATTTAGCCGTGCATATCATAACAATTTCTCTAATTTTCTCAAAATTGTTTCGAAACTATATTAGAATTTACGAAGTTGACCCCTAAAGTCCATTGGCGAAGTTGGGAGCGATTATGTAAGCCTAAGGCTCTTGGGGGTGTGGGGTTTCGAAATCTTAGTGTGTTCAATCAAGCTCTCTTGGCAAAGCAATTATGGAGGTTGCTGTTACAACCGCATACTCTCCTTGCTAGAATTTTGAAAGCAAGATATTTTAAGAATTCTTCGGTGGTTGAGGCGAATTTGGGGTTTGATCCTAGCTTCACGTGGAGGAGCTTATGGGGAGCTAAGGCTTTGCTATTGGAGGGGCTCAAGCGCAGAGTTGGAAATGGTACAGATATTAATGTCTGGAGCGATGGTTGGCTCCCTGGGAATTCTGCGTATATAATTCCTACACCTAAGGCTGATTCGAATCTAAATATGCGGGTTAGCGAGCTTATTGACTGGAATAAGCGCTGTTAAGACGAGGACAAGCTAGGTAGTATTTTGTATCCTGATGATGCGACTTTGGTGAGAAGTGTTCCCCTGAGTATCAGAAATGCTAATGACTCTTACTATTGGTGGCCCTGCAAGAACGGTGAGTATTCGGTGAAATCAGGGTATTGGCTTGGTCTCCTTGGAAATTCGTCGGATTGGTGGACTCACTTTGGCACTGCAGCTTCTGCTCTCTGGAAGGTTGTTTGGTCCATGGATGCGCCTCCCAAGCTTGCACATTTTGCTTGGCGTGTATGCTCTAATAGCTTACCGGTGAAACATAATCTTGCTGCTCGTGGTTTATCCGCTGATTCACAATGTGGGTGTTGCGGGGCGGATGATGAGACGATTACCCATGCTATGCTCGAGTGTGAAGCAACAAAACAGGTATGGAGCAATGTCTTGACTAGGGAGATGTTCCTAGTTGCTGAGGGCGAGAATTTGGTTGAACGGTTGGAATGGCTGATAGGCAAGGTGCCGAGGGAGGAAATCTGTGTTTTCTTCACAATTGCTTGGGCTGCGTGGACGCTCCGTAATGATCTAGTTTTCAATCAGGTGCAACCGAAGCATGGGACGATGGTGACAGGTTTTCTGAAAATGGTTCAGGATTTTCGAAGTTATAAAGAAAAAGTCCATCATCCTAACCCTGGTGCTATATGCCATTCGCTGAATAGTTGGGTCCCTCCTCCGCAGGGGTATGTCAAAGTGAACACAGATGCAGCACTCTTGGGAGGAATTGGGGTTGGATTGGGGGCTATTTGCAGAGACGAGCTTGGACGTCCTTTGGCGATGGCTGTTGCCAGATGTAATGTGAAATGGCCTGCTGATATGGCAGAGATTGTTGCGGGTAGGTTTGGCATGGTTGTGGCTAGAGAGCTTGGGCACAGCAAGGTGGTTTTGGAGAGTGATGCGCTGGGCTTCATTAATGCAGTCAAGAGAGGAGCAGGCGATAGAGGTTCGGCAGGCTTGGTGATCGATGACATTATTGATATTAGTAAATCTTTCTTGCATTGTTCGTTTTCGCATGTTAAAAGGGCAGGTAACTGTGTTGCTTATCTTCTAGCAAGAGTGTGCCCGGAGAAGGGTGATGTAATGATTCTAACAGATAACTTTCCACAAGGCGTCTTAGCCTTGCTGGACATGGTTATGGATTAATCCCCCTTCCCGTTTTATTTCAAAAAAAAAAAAAATATCAGTAAGTACACACAACAAATACACATGCGCATCTCACGTGTCTTCCCCAACAAACCCAAACAGGGGCAAATCCGGAAAGAAACAACCCTCCTCCCATCGTATAACCCGCCAATCCAACCCCGCCACGTCAGCCCCAATGACAGCTCCATCCGACGTGTCATCACCTCACTCGTCCACGTGACGACCTCCTTTCCAATTAGGACTGAACAAGTGAATGCCCAGAAATGGTCGCACCAAGGAATTATAATAAGACATACATACATACATACATCACTCGTCACTCTCACATTTCTCACCTTCTTCTTTACATCACAGTGTTTTAGCCATGGAGTCTCGGAGCTCCCTCTCTCTCATCCTTCTTTTCTCTCTCCTCGCCATCTCTTCCGCTAAAGTCTTCTTCGAAGAGCGATTCGATGGTATAATTTTTTTATTTTTTTTAATTTTTTTGTTGTTAGATTGATTTTTTACTGTATTTTTTATGATGTATGTGTTGGAAATGAGTTTACCTAGGGATTTGTTGTGGATCGTATAGTTGACTGATTCGATGAATTTAATGTTTTTTTAGTTGATGAATTTGTAGCTAGTACTGTTTAGTCATGATTTTGATTGTGGATTTAATCAGCGGCAGTAATGACTGGATTATACACTTAATATGTGATGTTTGTGGAGTAATTAGTGATTAATTTGATGTTGATCGGTGTATTCGATGAGATTATCAGTGGATCTGATAGTGTTGTTTTGGATGATTTGAGATCTGTTGATAAATGTTGTGTGTTGAATTACTTTTGCCGCGAATGGCGGTAAATTGTTGCGATTGTTGTTTTTGTTTCCGTTGTTCATGACGTGTGTCGTATCGTATGGTGTTTATGATGAATGGATGATCATACGTTGTTGATTCAGGCGATGCGTTCTCGATTAGTTTGTTAGTCGATGCTCGAGGATTAGTAGCGAATAAATGAGCTATTAAGCATTGTTTAGGTTGTAAATGATGGCATTGCTCTTGTGGAGTTTGTCTTGAAAGTTAGCTGCAATCTCATTGATCATGTAGAGCATTGGAGGCATTGTTTCGGACGCTAGTGATGTTAGTGCCGATATGTGTCGATTAGTAGCTCGATGTGAGACACATTTGCATTGAGACCTTCGTCAAAGAATTTGTATCAAGTTCGTCGCAAACACTGTTTTTTCACTGGAGTGTAGTAAGTATTAGATAGCAGTGGAAGTGTGACTTTGTCAAGCATTATTTCGCCATTTTTTTAATCTATTGAGGTTACTAATTGTAATCTATGACTAGTAGTTCAAAGACTACTTTATTCTAAGCATTGACAAAGCATTTAGTAGCTAGCAATGGTATGATATACTACTATACTAAGCTGTTGACTGTTCCTAGTAACACTTGTGATCGTTTCTTTTTGGCAATGTAGATGGCTGGGAGCAACGCTGGGTTAAATCCGACTGGAAAAGAGACGAGAGCATGGCAGGAGAGTGGAATTACACCTCCGGCAAATGGAACGGCGATGCCAACAACAAAGGTACTCTTTTGAAAGATACTTCGATGACGAAATGCGCATCCTTTGAATGAGTTTTGACTTGATTTATTCATTGTACTTCAGGTATCCAGACTAGCGAGGATTACAGATTCTACGCGATCTCTGCTGAGTACCCAGAATTCAGCAACAAGGATAAGACCCTAGTTTTCCAGTTCTCTGTTAAGCATGAACAGAAACTTGACTGTGGTGGCGGTTACATGAAGCTCATGAGTGGTGAAATCGACCAGAAGAAGTTCGGTGGTGACACCCCATACAGGTTCGCCATTGTTTCCTTCCTTTGTACAAAAAATATGTCATGTTATAGCTGTTTTAAAGTGCGTATGAATACCAATCTGATGTCCTTCATTTGTTGGCATTGCAGCATCATGTTTGGACCTGATATCTGTGGCTACAGCACGAAGAAGGTCCACGCCATTCTTACCTACAACGGAACCAACCACTTGATCAAGAAGGATGTCCCTTGCGAGACTGACCAATTGACCCATGTTTACACCTTCATTTTGAACCCAGATGCTACCTACCGCATCCTCATCGACAACGAGGAGAAGCAGAAGGGCAGCCTTTACGAGCACTGGGACATGCTCCCTGCTAAGAAGATTAAGGACCCTGAGGCCAAGAAGGTAATTTGTTCTGCACAAATCGAATATTTAGCATGTTCAGATATGGCAGCTTTGTACTTTTATGCTAATGCCTGATTGTGATTATTTCAGCCTGAGGACTGGGATGACAAGGAGTTCATTCCCGACCCCGAAGACAAGAAGCCAGAGGGTTACGATGACATCCCTAAGGAGATCCCTGACGCTGATGCCAAGAAGGTATGTTGTTGTGTGAAAAATTCATGTGAAGCCCAATGTATTGGATTCTTGAATTTTTTCCGGCTAACATGGTTTATCATTTGCATTTTCAGCCTGAGGACTGGGATGATGAGGAAGATGGTGAGTGGACCGCCCCAACCATCCCCAACCCCGAGTACAAGGGCCCATGGAAGGCAAAGGTTTGTGTGGCTTGATTTCGTTCAAATATTCTCGAGAGTATGTTTTCAGTATTGCTCTTCTGTTGAGTGACGTTGGTGACTAATACTGAGCAACGAATTGTGCTGCTTGCAGAAAATCAAGAACCCTAACTACCAGGGCAAGTGGAAGGCACCCATGATTGACAACCCAGGTTCGCACTTTGTCCTCTTCATAGCCTTCCATGGTTACTTGTTTTCTACCTCCCACGCTTGAATTTATGAACGTCTATAGTTGTCTAAATGTGTCGTTTTCTGTGTTGCAGACTTTAAGGATGACCCAGAACTATATGTTTTCCCCAGCCTCAGATACGTCGGCATTGAGTTGTGGCAGGTAACGATTTTGTTTAGCTCAGTTTTGTAGAGAGACACCAGTGTCAGTGTGTAATGAATAGTTGGTCTTATTATGGCAAGCTTACAGTTCAAGTATTGACAAAGTGGGACTTTCTTTCTACAGGTGAAGTCCGGAACATTGTTTGACAATGTCTTGATCTGTGATGACCCCGAGTATGCCAAACAGTTGGCTGAAGAAACCTGGGCCAAGCAAAAGGATGTGAGTATTTTTCGGCTTTACCCTTTTGACTGAATGACTGCTAGGAACTGACAGTTTCAGTTGTTTGACTTTGGGTATAAATTGTGATTTTCAGGCCGAGAAGGCAGCTTTTGAGGAGCTAGAGAAGAAAAGAGAGGAGGAGGTATGATTGCGTTTTTTGTCTAACATTCATCAGTGTACTTTTCGCACTTAGTTTGCCTTTTTCAGTACTTTCTCTGGTAGTTTGGTTCGCCAGTTCGCCATAGTATAAGAATGGTTCCAAACGGTCCCATGTTTTCTTTCATCTTAGTTCCTCCCTAGAACTAAGTTCTATATTTTCTTCCAAAATCCAATACTAATGCTAACACCGAAATGATGAAATGGTTGTGACTTGTGAGCTTGTGTTTAGAAATTTCCTGTTGGGGGAAAAGAGAGGGGCTGGGAAAGGGCTATGTCATTTCATTATCTTTTATCAGATTACCTACAAGAAAGTTCGTTTTCTGATCCTCATTTATGCTCTAACAGGAATCCAAGGTTGACCCTGCTGAATCAGATGTAAGTGTCAAATTCGAGCTCTGTAGAAGTTCATTAAGCTTGCCAACGGTAAAACGGAGCTAACTTGTTTTTTCTAACTTCAGGCTGAGGATGACGACGATGCTGATGATGCCGACAGTGATGACGCTGACGCTGATGCCGATTCAGACTCAAAGGATGAGGATAAACATGTAAAGTCCATTTCCCGACTAGTGCTGTTTATGTCATTACACTTTTGCTGCCCAATGCTTCTATTTCCTAACTTCTATCATTGTGGGCTGTTTTACAGGATGAACTTTGAGGGGAAGGAACAACTGCAACTCTATAGATGAGTGTGTGATTCGGCCTCGTAGTTCACCATCAATTTTCTCTTTTGTCAATTTTTTAGCATAGGGCTTTGGCGGTAGGGTTAAAAACACCAAAAAGGCTGTAAGACAGTTTGGTTTTTATCTCATTTGGCTGTTCTGGTGGATAGCAGCAGAAAGGCCGAATGGATGTTCTTAGTTACGAATTTAAAACATTGAATAGAGATCTTGAGATCGTAAAGAGCTGAATTATGCCAAAATTCTATTGCCTTTCTCTGCTTGGTATTTCGCTAAATAGCATGTGAATTCTGCATTCATTGTGGTTAGCTTATACATCCTGTAACCCCAAACTAAAATCTTCTGTGCCGAAATAGTGCCTATGATGTCGCTTTTGCTGCAGTATCCTGTTTCATGCTCAGAGTTGTATTATCTAGTTTAGATCACTGTATGTCAAGAGTCTAAGCTAGGATCACTGATGGAGATCCACCTGATATCGGTTGCTTTAGCCTAAATGTTCCTGTTGTGTGGTATAACCTAAAGCGTACATTTGTAATTCAGAAATGGTAATGTTTTGGGGATTTTTGATCTCGTCATTTCGGTATGTGGTAGTTTATGATCGCAAACTTATAGCAGTCTCGCGTTGGGTACAAATGGTCCTGAGAAACTCACCTGCATTTTCAGCTGTACAAGTGCTCATTTCTCAAGACATAATTGATCTGGAAAATTGCTCTCTTTTTATTACCTTGTATAGGTAGGAGTTTTTGGTAAAGATTCCAATACAATAGGGTATGAACCATGAAGGCAAACGTACAGTATATACTTTATTCTCTTGCATTCTTGAGACAAAGGTCACTCAAAGTTAACAGGAACTACCAAAAAAGAGCACTAGGAGTATTACAAAGCATCATGTTGGTATTTCATTTGATTCCAGAGCCAGAGGTATCAGATTCTGGCATCTTCACCACTAAAACTGGACAGCTCGCATGTTGTACGCAGTGATTGCTTACGCTACCCATTATGGCCCTGGAATCCATCCATAAGATTTCTTTCTCAGCCAAGTGTGCACAATTATAATTAATCACTTGCACTAATACCATTAACGAATGAGAATAAAAAGCAAAGGGGAAAGTTCACCTGGTGACAAGACCATACCCATGGCTGCCCATGACGAGCAAGTCAGCCCCAGAAGCCTTTACCATCTCACAAATCACGTCTCTTGGATCTCCGTCTTCCACTTTACTCTCCATCTGTACCTGAAAAGCAACAAAGGATCTCCAGTGGCGTAGACATCAATTTACTGAACATAATCACACATATATCTTAGAGAACTCAGTTAATCGTATGTCTAGTTTCAGGCTCACTCACGTCATACTCCTCGCACAGCTTCTCAGCCTTCTGTATCACCCAAAGTGCCATCTCCCTGTCTCGCCTGTCTAGCGATGACAGCACATCGTGGGAGAACACAAGTGCTGAACATTAAAAAAAAAAAAATTCGAAAATTAGTACGTAATTTTACTGAAATCCTATTCTTATGTTAAGTTTCTTATAAATGAAGCTTTTAAGTGGGGAGTTCGACCATGTTTTCCTAGGTCCTAGATTTTTCATTAGCAAGTAGCGCACCAACATTTCTCTTTCTTTCCTCTTTTCCTTAATACGGAGTATATTAAGTGGACAAGCAACATATTCAAGGGGTACTGGAGTAGCTCTAGAATAAAAATCAACCAATATATTGCTTAGTGAACTAGTTGGTATCTAATGCACTGGACGAAGTTCAAGTACATCATCTCAAACATATTTGCCATGAGAAGAAAGCGGGAGCTAGTAATTGCTTAGAAAGTTACTTAATATGAAGTACTGTCGTAAGTGTTATGTAATATGTAGAGAAATATACCAGAATTGTCTAAGCCAGGGTACACGACTGTGGGTCGCTTAGCATGAAGAACGACAAGCTCATCCTGCACGGAATTTGGGTGTCGTACCATGATGTATTTGAGACACCACGACAAGGCATGCATGCTCTCCTCACTTTCATCAACAGCCACCACAATCTTCCTCACCTTCACTTCTGCTGGCAAGTCGGCCATTTTGGTTCCTTTTTCTCAACTCTGAAGTACTAGCAGTAGTTGGCTTCTATTTGTTAGAGGATGCTGAGAATTGTTTAGTTTTAAACTATGTGTCCTGCTGGCGAAATGAGTGTTGTGTTGATATGGAGAGTTCATGCATAGAATCTGTTGGCGGATTAAAGTTTGGGGCATCGAAGTTAGTGGTTTTTGTGGAGTAACTTTTCAAAGGCCAATGGGTCGTTTGATACTTTGATTTGTCTAAGTTTAACCTGACTTTGAGTGGAGGAATCAATTCACAAATTTGCTTTGCTTTGTTCCAATTCCATTAGATTTTAGTCTCTTTCTTTATTCTTGTTTCGTTGTTAGTTTGAAAATAGCATTTCCGATTCGTCCTTTTAAAACTACTTTTTGTACGAAAAAGAACGATGATCTTACAGCAATCGTTACATGAATGATTTATGTTTTGGTTAATAGGAATGTTCTCCACATCTTAACATAAACTTTGACCTGCTTACTAGGGCTCGTTCGGTATCATTATAGTTTGCAGTTTTGGGTTTTTAGTTTTTAATAATTTTATATACAAATTTAAATCAATATCTATATATAATCT
>CAAKMY010086048.1:0-15440 GCA_901111285.1 Corrigiola litoralis | reverse complement strand
ACTGATACCAAACGAGCCCTTAGTGAATTATCATTTTGTGTGCCTAACTTATTACACTTTGGTTGCCTAGCTTATCATGTCGTCAGTTTAAATCGTTAACCAATTGATGTGTCAACTATTTTAGTTATAGTAGATTTGTATTTAATTTAGATATACTCCGTAATAATAAAATTGCAAGCAAAAATCCAAAAAATAAATATATACTTAAAAAGAAAATAAAAAATATCTAAAAAATTAAGTAACTTTTTAAAATTCGAAAAAAGGGAAACTGCAAAAATTTTACCACAAAAAGCATGAAAAATCATACAATTTCCGTAAAAGAATAATGGCATGTCGTCGTTTTTCACCAAATACCCAAAAAATCCTTAGAATTTTCTATGTGTAAACCCTCTTTATGCTAATGAGTTTAAGAAGTTGAAGACAAGGATTAATTCGATGTATTTGGCAGGGGCTTGTTAAAAAAGGCGATGAAGTGTTTTTTGTAGGTGAAAATGAGAGGGAGTTTAACATGGACTAGTTAGTCATTAATGTTTTGTTTTAAATGACAAATAATACAACTTGGTGAGACGGTCTCACCAAAACGCTAATAGGGAGCATCATGTGGTATCCAATTTTGCGTCATCCTCTCACGGGGGCTTCATCTACCCACAACATAGGGGATTATGATGAACCCATGGGAGAGAGTCGTGCGCAAAATGGATACCACCCGATGACGCCATCTCATTTTCATATGCAGAGACTAAACCCTAACAAAAACATATGTCTTCTCTCCTCACCACCCACCCCCAATACTAACAATCCACCACCCCTCCCAATAGCTCCCCCCACCTCACCAACCCCCAGTTGGGCCCCTTCTTCACCGCGCCGCAGCCGCCACCCCTTTTCATGAACACATGCGACCTCGCTCCTCCCTTTTTCACGTTTCTCTCTTCTCCCCCTCAAGGCACAAAAATTTACAGAAATTTGACGGAAAAATTAACGGTTGTTAGCTTGAGGTCACCAAACATGGATTATATAATGACCTCAGGGCACCAAAAAGGTAATACAAAAATGTGAGGACACCAATTGTGAATTATGCCTAACCTCGGGATATCATTTATAAAATTTTCCTAATAATTATCATCCTAAAGTCTCATTTTTTGTGGTAGACTATTTTTAAACGATCTAACATCCAGACACAACAAAACTAGAGGATGTAAAAATACTTAAGATCCATACACGAATACATCTATATCTATTAAAAAAGTCTCCAGATCCACAAAAACTTAACACATTAAAAAAAATCCAAGATTTTCAAAAAAAAAAAAAAAAAACACCACGATCTATACAAATATTTTAATATCGATAAAAAAATTACCAATATCCATAAATAAATAAAAATCCTAGCCCCGCCCTGTACCAATGAGACACTCTTCAAACGTACATCCGTCACCACCTAATGTTCACTTTAATTACTGAACTGACATCGGGTGTACTCATGTCTTGTGTCAGCCCTGGTTAACCTAAGAATTTATGAAAAAGGTGGCACGATGTTTTGGCAAAACTAAATTTACCTCACTCCCTCTTTTCACCTTGGTCTTTGATTCAAAAGTAAAAGTAAATGTCGGAAACCGAATAAGATAGAGCCTAGAGGGAGTATAAAAGATTTTTTTAGTATTATTATCTATTGATTCTACATTACGACATGACTTTTAGTTGAATTTGCAATAAGATAGAGTCTACCAGGGACATATTATCTATTTTGAGATTACTTACTCGGAAATTCACGTGTATTGGTTGTAGCAAGAATATTGTACAGACCAGGGACCTCTCCTACGAAATTTGGAAGAACAAAGACGTGCAGGAAAGCTGGGAAATTCACACAAAATTGAACTGCCAGGATACTTGCCTCAGTGAAACTACTAAATGCATTAGACATGAAGAAAGAAACAATCCCGACTGCAACAAAATTCCTCTAGAGTAACTTACAAAAGCATGGATGAAACACCAGATTGGTACAATCTCAGCATGTTCCTGAAAAGAATGGCTCCTCCCTGAACCTTTTCCTCCCACAAATAAGAATTTTAAGCAAAATTTCAACTGGAATAAAGCCAATAACAATGGTCTTTGCAATTCACAGGTTCTCGCATTTAATCCTGCTGCTTATCTTCACTTTGTGGGTAATTCGAAATGTGCAGGCTGGAGTACCTAAGCCAACAACTTATGACCCCAAACTAATGGAGAAGAGGTATCGAAGTTGGATGGCAGCAAATGGAAAACAATACAGAGGCAAAAACGAATGGGAGCTACGCTTTGGAATCTATCAATCAAATGTTCAGTATGTTGACTATATCAATTCTCAGAATTTCTCTTACAAGCTCATTGACAACAGATTCGCAGATATGACAAATGACGAGTTCAAATCCGTATATTTGGGTCGATTGGAGGGCACAGCACCAGCAGACAACTATGCTCTTATCAATGAAACCCGACGTGCTTTGCCGACAAATGTTGACTGGCGAAAGAGGGGCGCTGTTACTGCGGTGAAGGACCAAGGCACATGTGGTAGTATCTCAACTCTTTTAAAGTGCTCAACCTGCTCTTCTTTTACAGAATAATTACAGGAACAAGTCACCCTGCTATCTAGGCATCTAAAGATAAACTGCCGATGGGCTACAAGATACATGCACATGCCTAAAAAACAATCTATAGACATTATCAGAACTGTTTCTTTGTTATTACTGTCATATCTCTGGTGTTCACAAATCACTTCAATGATAGGCAATGAAAAGCAAGCTACTAGATATTTTACTTGATGCTACAACATACCTTCTAGATAGCACCCTGTATACTGCTTATAGATGATTGGATGTCACTGAAGAAGATAGACATTAATTGTTACTTGTACTGTAATAGGAAGCTGTTGGGCTTTCTCCGCTGTTGCAGCAGTTGAAGGTTTGCACAAGATCAAAACTGGAAAGTTGGTTTCCCTATCAGAACAAGAACTTGTGGATTGTGATCGTGGTCAAAATGACGGCTGCAATGGAGGGTTAATGGAACCAGCTTTTGAATACATTAGAAGACATGCCGGTCTTGCCACAGAAAAAGACTACCCGTACACGGGTAAGAATGGAAAGTGCAACAATGCTAATGCAAGACATCATGCTGTAAATATTCAGGGTTATAGGTCAGTACCTGCAAACAATGAACAAAGAATACAGGCCGTAGTTGCCAACCAGCCTGTATCTGTTGCTGTTGATGCCGACGGTTCCGACTTTCAGCTATATGCAGGGGGTATATTTAATGGTTTGTGTGGGACAAATCTAAACCATGGTGTAACTATCATTGGATATGGAGTAGAAAGGGACAAGAAGTACTGGTTGGTAAAGAATTCATGGGGCAGAGGTTGGGGGGAAGGTGGCTATGTGAGGATGAGACGAGATACATCAGATAAAGCAGGTCTCTGTGGCATAGCCAAGCAAGCCAGTTATCCTATATGAGAAGCTGGACAGTACTCGCACAAAATAGTTTTTAAAGTGTTTTTTTTTTTTTTTGAAATATGCCAGTAAATGTTAGTTAAATTATACAGTCGAAGCAGTCAGTGAAAGTAACAAATGGTCAGATATACCAGGAGAGGAGTAGAGGACCACCTCACCTGAAAATAGTAACAACGCAAGACAGATTCTGTAGAAAAAAAACTTATCCTTACAATCAATAGACTCGTAATTCAATAATTGCTTAACTTAGCTGCAGCTATATTATCCTGCAGGTTACTGGCAGCATAAAAAACCTTCCAAATGGTTGGATGATATCTCCTGATAATGTGCGACAGTGCGAGTGGCGTTCAAGTGATTGACGTAGCTCTAGTAAACAGAGTGATTGATAACAGTAATGACAAATCACACAATAGTCTAGACTCTTGAGAAAAAACTTCAATTTAAGTCCATCAACTTCTTTTAGGTTCATCTTTGGTCCATTCCTTTCCAAGCCACCAGTAATACAGTTAACCATCGATTTGGTTTTCACCAACATAACATAACGACAAGGACTGCCATGGCCTACAATACTCCTACGACTTCTGAAACTATGGGGTAGAAACAGGAACTATTGGTTCAAAGGGCCATTGAGATCTATGAAAAAATTTACACACATAATAAGAGAGCGTAAATATAATTAGCACATGTAACAAAGACCTAGGAAACTCGATTCATAAATAATTCATATCCCGGACCGTAACCTATACAGATAGAAGACAACGTGAACACATTCCAGTAAACAGTGTGTTTGGATAAGAGGATTTGAAGGGAAGGGAAGGTAAAGGAAAGTGAGGGTTTAAATGATTAATTCCCCTTGTTTGGGTAGAGGATTGGGGAAAGGAAGGGAAGGGAATGAATCCATTTTCCCTCCTTCCTTGACAAAGCAAATCCCTCCCAAATTGGAGAGATTGGGAGGGAAATGGAAATTCCCTCACTCCCCTTTCTTTTTCTCGCCTTCCCTTCCCTCATGTTTGATATATAAACACATTGTAAGTGAATTTGGGAATGGTAAAAAGCTGACTACCGAATTCCCACTAAAATCAAGGAACTTAATGTACTAAGATTTTTCAAGCTGAAGATTTGTCACTGCATAGTACAGATAGAAAATAAATCAAAGTATTCAATGCAACATCCTTTATTTAGTACACATACAAGATTAACGAGCTATGGAAACCTTACAAATCACAATGATTAAGATTCTCCTAAGTAGTAGTACATGTAATTGAACCCGCAAAACTAAAAAGGAGCATACCGGAAAGTTTCTTGATTGATACCAAGACCTAAATAAGAAATCCACAAGCATGGATCGTTCTCCTAATTTCCCTCTTTTCCTGTCTTTGCATGTATAGGCCAAAGCTAAGAGTTCAATTCTGCAAATCTGTGCCTCACAGCGCAGGCAAGGTCCCACTCACCAACACCAGCCAGCCCCTCAACCACCTTTTGCCTGACTTTAATAAATGGTATGTGCCCTTTACTCGTCATCATCATCACCATCTTCCCCGCTAATATGAACTCCCTACATTCCAAGCAACCCTCAACGACAATCTCATAGCTCTCAAAGCCAACATTAAACCCCTTTGTCTCGAGGAACTTAATCATCTCAGCAGCTCTCCATATCTCCTTGTTTGCACGTAAAGCTGCTGCAACATTCACCAATGTTCCTTGCCTCGGCGATAAACCTAGTCTTCCCACCATTTCCTGCATCAATGTCACCACCTTGTCTGTCTTCCTGACTTGACAGTATGCAGCTATCACACTTCCATAACAGTCAACATCCGGGACACATGCTGCCTCAACCATCCCATGTAGCACTTCCGTAGCCTCCTCCAACTGATCAACTGCACACAGAGACTTGATGATAAAACTGCACGTTCCAGAGTCCGGCCGATACCCAATTGACTTCATGTCTAGGAGAATTCTAGACACTGACTGCGGTTCACTGCGCTGATCCATCCAAGCTGAGGAAAGCAGAAGGTAAGTCTGGGGAACCGGGGTGCACCCTGAACGAAGCGTACGCTGTAGGGTGGCAAGAGCAAGCGGAAAAGGCTTCGAACTTTGAAGGGCATACACGAGGAGATAGTTATATGTATCTTTGAGCCGAGTATGAGGCTTAACACGCACGAAAGATTGCAACATATCATCTACTACTCGAGTTCTATCAGCCATCGCGAACGTGGATAAGAACGAAAAGGGGTTTTGGTTATTGAACCCTCCTTCTTTCGACGTGAGAATGTCAGGAATATGTTCATAAGTTTTGTTAAAAACTGCCATTTTCACCGATTCCTCGAGTAAATGTTGGGGAGTACTCACACGAAAGTAAGACAATCTAAGTAAAGAGTGCCAAACTTGATTACGAGCTCTAATACTTTTTGTTGCTAAGAATGCCATGATAATAAGTCAGAATATTCAGAAGACTTCTATTAAATGCAGGTTGTTGCTAAGTGGGAAAGTTTACTCATAAAGTTGAGAAGTCCAGTTTGCAAGATGTGTGTTTCAGACTTTCAGTGAGGCATATTGTCGAACATCTAGTGTGCAAATCCAGAACTCCTAATTAGATAGGATAAAGTTTGAGCGGGTCATTGTATCAGAAAAAGAGCGGGAGCGAAGTTGAAAGGTCAGAGGCCTTTATAGTGGACTCGACAGTATTAACATCATCAGTTAAAAGCGGTTAGAGACGGCGCTTTTTTTGTTGTTTTTTTTTTCGAATAGGATTTAAATAATCCCAACTTTGGATCATTGGCCAATATTAATCTCAACTTTACTTTTGTACAACAATATAATCCCAACTTTATTTGGGTTGGCCAATATTGCGCCTATATTAACACCGTTAGTTTTCCGTCAGTTAGGTTGTTCTTAAATATTTTATTTTTCTTCGATTTCGCTCAAATTTTGTGCTTTCTATATTTTTTTTCTCCAAATTGGTTTTTTCACTTTTTTAAAGATGATCTTTGGGTTTCGGTCCAAAAAAGTCTGAATCGAGTCCATCCCATTCGACCTTCCAGTTAAATCGGGTGTTTTGGCACCGTACTTTATACTAAAGCCGAAGGCCACCTCTAAAAAAAATTCTAAAATGAACTAATTTGGAGAAAAAACATAACAAAACACCAAAATTTAGTGAAATCGGAAGAAAACAAAATGTCGGAGAGGAACAAACTAACGGAAAACTAACGGTGTTAGTTTAGGTGCAATATTGTCCAACCCAAATAAAGTTGGGATTATTGTTGTCGAAAAGTAAAGTTCGAAGTAGGGATTATTTAAATCCAATTCGCCTTTTTTTTTATTTTATGTTTTTTATTGAAAATTTTGATATCAATTATCTCAACTATGGTTAGATGTCAGCCAAGTAAAAGTAGGTACCACACGGCACCCCTATCAAGTACGGTGAGTATGGGTGGGTGATGACGGGTATGATATTAAAATTTGTACCCGTCATAGTGGAGATTGGGGCGGGTGCAGTTTCAATTTTATACCTGACCGAATGGGCATGGCTATAACATGTTTACATTTACCCGTTGAGGGTGGTGGGGCAGATGGCAGAGGTCAACTATGTAGGTAAGTATGGGTAGTAGTGAAGTGGTTGGTGGTCGGGTATGAATACTAAAAGTTATACCCGCAAAGGATGATGAGCGAGTGCGGTTTCAATTCTATACCCACCGGGTTGGGTATGCTATAACATTTCTACCAGGGGTGGGTGGTGGGGCAGATGGTGGAGGTCAAGGCCTATAGAGCGAAGCTCTTTCTTTTGACTGCGCCGTGAAGTTAAATTATATCGTATGCGACTTAGTAAAGGAATTGAAAAAAATAAGTAAAGGAATCCTATTTTGGCTATTACCTTCTCTATAACTATGTTCTCGGGAGAGTATGGATACCAGTAACCCTATATACATTAACTCCCCGCCTCGTTGACCGATAAAAGAAAAACAAAATCCAACTAACGGAAACAAACACTAATAGTTGACACTAACGCACGATACAACCTCCTGTACAGAAGACAGAAGTAAAGCAGATCAATCTGGACTATGCTGTATGGCAAGCCAGACCACAAACTGAACGATGTTAAGTCAGTGACATTTCCAGACTTTTGGAATTACGAGTGATATTAAAGATCTAAGGCACTGTACGCAATGCTGACACCATACACATTTCAGCTACAATACTGCCTTTCCTGCAATCACATAACAAAATATGTGGATCCCATTTTCACTTCGCTTTCACAACTATACCTAGTATGCTTGTGTAACAATCCTGAAATGAAGGATTTTTGCGAACATAAACTTCAAGACACTTGAGACATTCATTTAACAGTGCTCATAATAGTAAGAATGATATACAATGAGCTAAACATTATCAACTCACTCACTCGGGTCAGGAGCACAAGCAGAACATAATGGTGGCCTCTTTTAATCTAGTGGTCAGTGGTAAGCAATTATGTGGAAGCAAACCTTCAATTTTGTTCGATGTGTTCAAGCTGCAAATGTCATCATCCTTTCGTATCACATACTATCCAGCACTGAGTCATTTTGTCAGCCTCAGTCCGAACAAAAAAATTTCTACCAATGCATTTCTTCCCTCGGTAGAGTGCTGTTAGCCAAATCTTATCATCAAACAAGGTACTAGAGTAGCAGTTGCTTACTACAGGGTCGTAACACTACCAGAGCAGTACCCAACACTTGATAATTATCGATGCCGTCGTCTTCTTGACTTGACAGGACGACAGAAGAGCCAAACTGCCCAAAGAACAATGATAACCAATTGGATGAGTGCCAGCACCTTCAAACCTGCATTTCAAAAAAAAAAAAAAAAACTTTTAGTAACAGAAGAGTAACAAAAGCACAAATAATAATTTTATAATATAAGAATTTCCCAGTACCGTTAAGATTTCGAATCATGTCTTCAACTTTTCCAATTCTTTTACTTTCTTTTGCCTGATCGGTCTTAGCACTAGTTATCTGGCGATATTCACTTTTGTATCTAATACTACCTCCCATGATGCATGTATTGGGGCAATAAATGGCACCATCAAATTCATCACTTCCATCACAGCAATCTGTTATATGAGAACGGGATCAGCCATATGCCTGAAGATAGGGAGAACTCGTGATTGTAGAATAACCCAAAGGTAAGCTGATAGTAACTAGAGTACATTAGAAAGCTAAACAAGCATTCACAGTGTAAAACTGAGAACAGATGAGGAGGAACCTCAGTAAATTGCAGTCTGCTTACCACAAATATGATCATTGATGCGAGACGAAAACAAAAAGCGTGGCTGACTTCCCATATTTCTACAATAAAACTTGCCATCTGGACATGCCGAGGTCCCTTATGGAGAGAAAGAAAAAATGGATAAGGGAGTTAATAGACAGTAAATACAGAATTAGAAAGTAGCAACAATCTGAAAAAGCATACACAAGAAAATAACAATATGTAGATGATCTCAATTCCTGCTACCAAGTGACTCTAAAATCTCAGTTTTGGGAGAGGATTCTTTCATAGTTTCATATATTACACATATTGCTCATGACTTCAAGGGGGGGAAGGTGGTATGGTTACTATCCCAGCCTCACTAGAAACACAGCCCCAGCCCCTTTCAGTATAGCAAACATTCTTCAGGATCTGCAGAAGCATGGAATCGAGATAAGGAGTGTTTTCCATCATTTCCACAAAGAACACTATTACCAGAATGAGGCTATACCCAAACCCCATTACATTCCAATATGTAGAAAGAAAAGTATGAACAATAGTGGAGAAGACTTACAACTCCCGTTGTTGGCAATAGTCAGAATCTCCCAGCAAGTGGATCTACAAACCCTGATTGTGGGTTTTTAGTGGGGATGATCACGTTACCAAAGATAAATGATCAGTCATCCTGGGAATTAGATACAACATTACAGGGGCCAAGATCTCAATAGAATAACCTAAACTAAGAGGAAACTGATCTGTCTTTCATGAGAATTTCATATCCACAAGTTTAAAACATATAGATCTCATGTAGATGTATTACTATTATTTTGTTAGCTTGTAATTGTGAACTTCACTATAAAATTAAACCTTGCTCAAAAATTTATCTAACAGCTTCAGAGTAGAAGAAGCAGTGAAGAAAGCAGATTCAAGTTAAAACTACTTCACTATTAAAATGATCTCTGTCCCTTGTCTTGTGTAGTAAGCAGATACCAAAAAACAGTATGCCAACTCAGCATGTCTTATCTGATCATAGATTGGCATAAATTAACCATGATAAATACTCATGACTAAAAAAGTCAAAGATAAATAAAAGATGGCCCTAGCAGCACCTCACAACACACTCCCAAAACATCAAAAAATACTAAGTTTCGTGATCCAAAGGCAACAATAAACATCTAGGTGTTAGCATCCCAACTGATTCACAATTATCATTGCCCTCTCCAGCATATGAAACTGTGTTTTAAAGGTAACTCACTCCAGAGCATATGTAAAAGCCAAAGAATTCATCACTCTATGATACTGATACACCATCAGTCCTGACTAGCAACAAATAATATGGCACAACTGGTCACTCAAACCGCTGGAGAAGGAATCACCAAATAGAAGAGAGATTCCTGAACATGAAGCCTATTTTAGTCTTTAACTTTACCCAATTGCCAATCATAAGAGAAACACTGCAAGAGAGACGACACTGCAGTTGTACCTCAAACCCTTCAAAATGGCTTTGGCATACAACAGCTGACTTTACAATCAAAAGAGATTCTAAAATTCCACCATTTCCCATGTGAACTCTATTATGG
Organism: Corrigiola litoralis; assembly: GCA_901111285.1. Taxonomy (NCBI): domain Eukaryota; kingdom Viridiplantae; phylum Streptophyta; class Magnoliopsida; order Caryophyllales; family Caryophyllaceae; genus Corrigiola; species Corrigiola litoralis. The sequence continues at coordinate 5,164 of CAAKMY010086048.1, read as the reverse complement.
CTCTTAGACTTTGATAAGCTTCAATCTTATTTCTTCATTTCCTTGTATTTATCCACTCACTTCTACAAACTATAAGACTGACTTCCTTTTAAAGGTAAAAGGATCTTCTGCAGTACCCCATTCCCTGCATTTATACACCAAAAGCTGACCCTTCACACTAATAAAACATTCTAGTCCTCCACACCTTTCTCATTCGAATCTCAACTTTGATAAGCTTCAATCTTATTTCTCCATTTCCTTATAATTGTCCTGTTGTCCACTAACTTCTACAAACTATACAACACACTCCCTTTTATTTCAAAAGTATAATGATCGTCTGCCATAAACCCCATTTCTATATTTACACATCAACATAGTATAATAATTCACTTTCCGAGTAGTCCTATATAGATAAGTAGAGTCTCCTATAACACCGTCTTTAAAGTTTTAGACAGTCTAAAAATGGTCACCTAATTCAATTTATGACTAGGGATTTTTAAACTTAAATTTAGATCATCATTCAAAATAGTTTGTGATACAGATAATACATGAGAAACAGATGATGATAACTATGGGGAGTAATTCAATGCAGGAGATAAAGTAATTGAGATTATTGACTCCCATTTCAAAATCGTGTCATGGCGTATCACCATTCACCAACACAAGATGTTTCTAAAAGCACAGTAAAGTCTGAGTCTAAAAGGTATGTCCTATACAGCTAGCAGCTGGTGTGGCTTGAGAGATTGTTGCAGGATCTTCCCATATTCCTCTTCCAATTGTTCTCCATTCCGATAACAATGTAACCGAACACATTCAGAACCCAGTGATCGATGAACACAATAAAAATTTTGACGGTGATGCCTGGCATTTATGTGCAAGTTAATATGCAAGGTGTATCATAACTAATAACACAGAATCTCAAGTCAGGATTTCAGAATTCAAATAACTGACATCATCAAAAAGACACTTGGTGAACAACATCACAATTCACAACTTCCTCCCTTCAAACCCTGATCTGCTTCTTGTTCACTTAAGTCTAGCTTAGGGTGGGATGGGGGTTAATCATATTTAATTTATTCATAGTATACATCATCACATCTAGACTAGTTCTGTATGCATAGTTAGAGACCTGATGCTCAGCTTATTATGGACTTGGCTGGAGGTCAGGTGACCACGTGTTACTTTTTGTTGATGAGCCGTTCGGAGTCTGTGTACATAGGTTGTACTTCACTCCTTTCTAGAATAAATGGAACAGTATCACTCAGAAAACGATTGACCATTCAGGAGGGCATTAAAAGTTTGTCCATTATAAACTTTGTCCGTTCTTTGGAAGAAAATGCTCGGCTATTCTGGGAACGCAGACCAAGACCAAGATGACCCGAAGCAGCAATGCGGTAGGAGGGTGGGGGACCTTAACCAGGAGAAGCCGAGTACGGGCAAGGAGAGGGAATCCACAGCTGCCCATACCAGTGGCCTGGGACCCACGAAGAAGAAGGCCACTGTAGCAACTTTTCTGGGGACGACGAGGACGCCGTAGGGGTCCCACCTGAACGGCCACCAGAGTTGTTGATCTTGTTGCGGTTGTGCCGATTGTTGTTGCTGCCGCCGGAGGATGGGGTACTGGTGCGGGGAGGCGGTGACAGCCAAGGACCTCTAGTAGGAGCCGGCGAAGCAGGGCGAGGTTCAACAAGAAGAGTGGAATCCGCACCACCACCTCTGTTCTGTCGAGTGATTTTTTGAGCAACCAGAACGGCTTAGTTTGTTGAATAAGTTGTTCCGCCGTTTCGTACTCACGTTTTAGTCCATTGGTGAGTTGAATCACAAGGCGGTTTGCAGTGAATCGAGAGCCAACTTTACCAAGTTGATCGGCGAGTGTTTTGAGTCGGAAATAATAATCATCAAGAGAGGAGCAAGCCACAAGGCGGAGATTAATAAATTCATGCTCTAACTTAATCATAATGACAGACATTAATAAATTTATGCTGAGTTCCTTGATCATCATGAAAGAGTTCCTCCAATTTCTTTGTTGAGAACCAAATCGTCATTGATCGTCGCATAAAGTCATTGAAGGACGAGTGGGTCGATCGAACGCCATGTGGGGTCGGCTTTGACAGTGCAAGTGGACGTGCCATCAATATGGGAAAGGACATGATAGGCTTCAGCATGAAGGCGGAAGGGTGTAGCCCAATGATCACAGCGTTCCTTTTCATTGTCAAGAATAAATCCTTAGGTGGTGGTGTTGGAGGCGGGGGAGGTTGATTCCCATCACCAACAGCCATGGAAAAGGTAGATGAAGGCTAGAGGAGGAGGAAGGCTGGGAGTAGTGAAAAGGATTTAGTTTTTTTTTTTTTTCTCCAAAGAACAGAGAGTCCTAGACTACTGATACCATGACAATTTGGAAGAGTCCTCAATTTGAGACTCATGAATTGATTCATATAGTAGTGTTTATACAAGGACCTAATGGTAATTACATAAATAAATTACATATGTATTATAATCACTTTTAGAAACTAAGATCTATCTTTCATGCGAATTGCGTACTCGCAAGTTTAAAATACATTGACCTCATGTAAATGTATTAGTATTATTTAGTTAGCTTGTATAATGTACTACAGCTATAAAATTCAACTTTGCTCAACAAATTATCGAACAACTTCAGAGTGCAAGAAGCAGTGAAGGAATCTGACATCTTGGACTACGTCTAAAGTACATTCAAGTTAAGTCTACTTCATGATCTTCGTCCCTTAGTTAGCACATACCAAACAACAGTATACCGACTCAGCATGTCATATCTGATCACAAAAAGGCATATATCAACCAAGATAAATGCTCATGAGATTCATGACTAAAAAAGTCAAAGATCATTTTGAGATGGCCCCAGCAGCAGCACACAACACACTCTCAAATCGAAGGATACTAAGTTTCGTGATTCAAAGGCAACGATAAATATGTAAGTGTCAGCATCCCAACTGATTCACAATTATCATTGCCCTCTCTACCATATAGAACTGTGTTTCCAAAGGTTAACTCACTCAAGAGCATTTGCAAAAGCAAAAGAATTCAGCGCCCTGTGATACTGATACACCATCAGTCCTGACTAGCAACACATAATGTGGCACAACTGGTCACACCAAACCACCGGAGAAGGAATCACCAAAGAGAAAAGAGATTCCCCGAACAAGAAGCTGTTTTTGTTTTTGAATTTACCTAATTGCCAATCATAAGAGAAACACTGCAGTAGACACGACACTGCAGTTGCACCTCAAAGTCTTCACCATTGCTTTGTCATACAACAGCTGACCCTTCACAATAATAAGAGATTCTAAACTTTCGCACCTTTTCCCATGTGGACTCAATTATGGCTCAGATTTTGATAAGCTTCAAGCTTGTTTCTGCTTTTCCTTGTACTTGTAATGTCCACTCAATCACTTCTACAAACTACTTCCTTTAAAAAGTAACAGGATCGTCTAAGTACCCCATTACCTGCATTTACACACCCCTTCACAATCATAAAAGATTCTAAACCTCAACCCCTTTCCCATTAGATTGTCAATTACGGCTCAAGGTTTGATAAGCTACAATCTTATTTCTCCATTTCCTTGTACTTGTCCACTAACTTCTACAAACTATACAACAGACTTCCGTTTATTTCAAAAGTATAACGATCGTCTGCAATACACCCCATTTCCTACATATACACATCAATGTGTTACAATGATTCACTTTCCATGTAGTCCTATATAGATAGGTGAAGTCTACTATAGAGAGTCTTTAAAGATAAAACTAGACAGTCTAAAAATGGTCACTTTTTAGTTTTAAATGGTCTATAGTGACCATTGCAACTCAATTTGTGACTAGTCTAACCTAAACATAAATTTAGACTGTCTTTCTATATAGTTTGTGATATAGATAATACATGAAAAAAAGATGATGATACTGTGGGGAGTAATCCAATGCACGAGATAAGGTACTTCAGACTTTTAGAGTACCCATTCCCAATTCAAAACCGTCTCACAGCACACCACCATTTACCAAAACAAGATGTTTCCAAAAGCACAGTAGAGTCTGAGTCTAGGAGTATGTCACTATGTCCTATACAGCTCGCAGTTGGTAAGGCTTGAGGGGTTGTTGCAAAATTTTCACGTAATCCTCTTCCAATTTCACCATTCCGATAACAATGTTACCAGACACATTAAGAACCCAGTGTCCCGATGAACCCACTAAATGTTTTGACGGTATAATGCTTGGCATTTATATACAAGTTAAAATGCAAGAAGCTGCGTCATAACACAGGATCTCAAGTCAGGGCTTCAGCTAAAATAACAAAGAGATATGGTGAACAAAATCGCAATTCACAACTTCCTCTTTTGAAATCCTAATCTGCTTCTTTTTCAGGGGAAGTCTAGCTTGGGGTGGGCTGTAAGGAGGGCGGGAGAGTTGAACACATTTAACTTGTTCATAACATACATCTCGATTAGTTATGTATGCATAGTTAGAGACCTGCTGCTCAGAGTAACTAGGACACAGCTCGAGCTCAATTGACCACGTGTTAGTTTTATATTGATGAGCTCGTTTAAAGTTTGTGTATATAGGTTGTACTTTACTCCTTTCTAAAATAAATGAAAAGTATCATTTCTCCCTCTTTCTTCCTTTCCCTCTCTACAATTCTTTAGAATCAGCCTACATCATTCTAGGCCCTAAAGAGTCTGATATCTCACAACACCCCATCACTAACACTGAAGGCGCATAGTCATACACAAAAAAAAAAAACCTTCAAAATCGCTTTGTCATCCAATGGCTGACGATTTTGATCAAACTCCGCTAAATCAAACCAACTTGCAAAATTTATCTTTCCATAAAAAAAAGAGAATTATAACCACCACATTGTTTCCGTCTCAAAGTTTGATAACCTTCAAAAAGTTATTCCTTCACAACATTGAACTTCTCTCATCTCTCATCACCTTCCTTGTACTTAATCAGGACAAGGATTCCCCTATTTCACCATTCAGCTCGGAAATACTACTAAGGGGCGGATCCAACATTTAAAAATGGAAATAGCATTTCTATTTTTTGTGCTATTATTTCTTATCTTTTCTACCATTTTCTACCAAAATTTATAAGTCTGGGGGTAGCGGACACTACTCCTCGCTACTACTCCCCCCGATCCACTCAATTCCCCACATCC
>CAAKMY010086014.1:0-10766 GCA_901111285.1 Corrigiola litoralis | reverse complement strand
GCCTCATGCGCCTCGTGCGCCTCATGCGCCTCATGTGCGCCTCATTGAAGGGGCATCGCCTTGAACATAAAAAGCGATGAAGCCCCATCGCCTCGCGCCTCAGCGCCTAGGCGCGCTTAAAACACTGCTATGACCCCTAAGTGTGAAGTTCTTTACGAAATTTTCAAAAGTAGCATCCACACTCGTGGCGAATACAGATGTCAGATAAGAAATAATATATCTGACAAAGGCAGCAGAGCAAACGAGATACTATAGCAAAACCATGCAGACCACCTACACAATCATACAAGGAGAAAATGTATCAACATATGAACATGACCTCAGAGATGTTGCCAAGTTTATCTTCCAGTATACCATCTATGGGCAATGAGCTCACTTGAAAAGCTACAAATATACGTATTGTTGACAATTTTAAAGCGTGACACTAAGAGAAGCAGAGTCTCACTAAAGAGTAGAGAAATAGCGATATCAAGATCAATCAACAAAATGATCTACAGAAACAGCAAGCAAGGGAGACAAGCGCAATATGGTTCATTAAGTCATTGCATACCTGACTTCACCAGTAAAAGCACCACCTTTCCGGACCCAACAGTTTTGTGCAGCCACATGGAAATCCGCTCTTAGTAAGTTCTTTACCAAAGTCAGAAACACAAATGGAGGGCTAACAACAACCTCTGCAAAGAAAAGCAAAAAAATCCAATGAAAATAAGAACATATAACTTTCTTCCAATTTAAAACTTGCGTTTACGTATGCACTTTACGGTAGTTGCATACTTGCATGCAGATGTAGCAATATAAGGTATCAAAACAAAACATAAATGAATATGATGGTTTTTACTATTCTTCACCAAAAGTAGGGGTAGTATGGGGTATCTATTAAGGAATGCAGTTCCTATTTAAAAGCCCAGATCTGGAAAGTCCTTCGAGCTCAGCCATCATAAAGGCTAAAGCCAATAAAAGGAACACAAGTGCATAACATTCTGACATACACTACATATGGAAATCGATATGTACTAGATGTGACCTAAACAACTTAACTTTCAAAACCTTATTTACAGCAAACTCTTGCAACTGCATGCATCGTGTAAGAGTTATCCACAAGTCTACAAACAAATATCAAGATCCGAACATTTTTAAGAAACTTATTCAAGCACCACTGCACGTGAGCTCTCGAAAAATTCCAATTTCCAACTCCTCAACATTGATAAGAAAAGGCTCTACTACTAATATAGTAACTACTATAATACAATAAGAAGTCCTTTAAACTGTATGATGAGGTACCCGATGTCCTTGCTTCCATAGTATAGATAGGAAAGAAAAGACAACGATTTTACAATGTGCAAAAGATGGACAATGTGCAAAGGATGGACTCATTTTGTCGATAAATCATGAAACAGATACTAAATTGGTCATAATGCATCTCAAATCTTAACCTTGATTCATCGTTAGCCACCATCAAGGCATCAACATAGACAATGAACTTGGGAAACATAAAGTGAGTTTCAGTTTAAAACTATACAAAGCATTAAGAATATGGATAGCTACGCATTCCTAAAGACTCCGCGTGGTAAATACTTATACTAAAATACTCAAAATGCAGCTGACATGCTTGAGAACAAGTACGCGCTCAACTGATGGATAATCAATTCAAGCTAACAGTCAATATTTCTATTTGGGATTTAAGTATTTTACTAACATTAACAATTCAAGCATACAATCATTGTATTCAGTTTTGCTTGAGACAAAGTACTCACCCACGACATCTTCTGAAGGAACTTCGGCTTCATTCAATGTAGTCACAAGCTTCTTCACTTCCTCATTGGTTCCATTCTGAAAAAAAGGCAATCAGTTTCACGCTTAGCTCAACTCATTTCAAAATAATTTACGACGATCAGTAACCAAGCCATCTCAACAAGATCTATCACACTAGTTTCAAACTCTAGTTTGTGGATAAAGTTGTGTGCATGAAAACAAGTTTCTATCAGCCTCGACACAAGCCTTTAGAAAGTAATTTACGACAGTCACTAAGCAAGTCATCTCAACAAATTAAAAACAGCAATCATCTCCATGATTTCAACTACTTAGCGAGAAAGTTACGTGCATGTAACCTAGTTCTTCCAGCATCAATTCAAGTCTTCCAAAAGTAACTTATGAAGACAACTATACAAGTCATCTCAACAAGAGCGATCCGTCCAGCTTCAACTAGTTACGTATGAAGTTGCGTGCATCAAAACTAGTTTATATCGCCTCGACTCAAGTCTTCCAAAGGCAACTTACAATAAGCAAATCATCTCAACAAAATAGCAATCACTCTCGTCTCAATTAGCTAGGGATACAGTTGCGTGGACCAAAATCGGCAGCGAATCATCATAATCCAACACTAACTACCTTTTAACCTTACTAAAAACCACAAATATCACCCAATCATCATCATAACAAGCTACAGAAAATCGCAATCAAGACAATTTACAGCTTCATTTCAAGTGTCACCTTATTACACAACACTCTCAAAACACCTAATTAACTTGAATATTAAAAAAATAAAATGAAAAATCAGTATAGCATAATTACTTAATCAAACTAAACATAATCAACAAAATATATCAATTTTCATATTTTTTTAACGCAAATATCACCTAGAAAGCTTGAACCACAAGCTATTACACAACATCACTATAACAACAGCATAAAATTCAGTACTTCCACTAAAGAACAGTCCAGATTTTATATAAAAATCAACTGACTAAAAATCACTCATAACGAACTCAACATCTAGTAGTATATGCGACGAAAAAAGCAGCAATCAAGTGATAAACAAACATTACAGAAATAAAATTAAATAAAAATTAAATACAAAATATACAGTATGATCAAAATGCATAGTTAGACGATATAAAAAAAAAAAAAAGGAAATGTATAAGGGGAGAAAAAGCTTACACATTTCCAGTTACCACCAACGAAGAATTTTCTGGCCATTATTGTCAAAGATTGAGGAATTTTGATGAAAATTTGTGTCTGTAAAAGACCGTCTCATATAGTTGGTTGTTTTTCCACATTTGCCCCTTTATTCTTGGTTTCTTCTACAAGAAACTTACTGTATTTTTCTACATCATATTTTCCTTTTGCGATTATTAGGTTCATACGAGAGTAACACTTCGAAAGATATTACAAAGTTACATCTAGAGGTTATGATTGGTTTGGCTTTTGGCCGTACCGTTTCGGGTTATTTGATTGGGCCGTTTTGATCAGCTCTATTTTGAGTATAGTACTTTTTTTTTTCAATCTAAATGGTATATTTGTTTATGTGGCCAATTTTGTTATGTGAGTAGATTTAATGATTGTTTAGTTTGTTATTCATAGTTTAGTTGTATTGAGTATGGGTTAATTGAGCAATTGTTGAATTAAGTGAAGATTGATTTAGGGCTTTTAGGAGAAAAGTTTCTACTTATCCCTCCAATCTTTCAAGGGGGTGGTTCTTGAACAGCGGGTTAATTAGACCGAATTCCGAAGTATGTTGGGTTGGTTAGGGTCCTGCTTATGTACCTAAAAACAATATTAAACGAATGTTCCAAGTATAAAATGAGATATCAAATGTTACATGTTGTACGTACAACAGTACAAGATCCTATAAAATGAACAAACAACATGTATATATGTGTGTCTAGATGTAAATGCTAGAAGGGTGATAAAAGGAGCTTTGCGATAAACATTTGTAATTTGTCGTTGTTTAAAGCATGAAGGCGAAACATAATTTATTTTCCATCATTAAGCGGCAGTTTGCGAACTTGCACCTGCATTATCCTGCAAATCAAAGCAATGCATGTTAATGATTGTTGGCAATTCAAAAAATATAGCCGTAATATGAGGATAAATCAATTACAAATTACTTTACCTCATCGTCAAAACCTTGATTACTATTTCTTCCCTGGTTTTGTTTATCAAGAAAATCTTTGACTTGTTTCAATGATCGGAATTTCTGGCCACTTGGACTAGTGTACACCTGCATCAGTGTTACATGTTCGTTATAATGATCACATGCATAAGACGATACTAGAGATTAGCAGTTTAAAGTCACGTCACAGCATTTGTTATATAAATCACCTTATCTACGATCCCCATTGTTTTTCCATTTTTCCTCTTAGATTCTTTCACACGCCATCCCTCTGGCAAGTTGATGGGCTGTTTATTACGGTGTCGACGGTCAACTGCTATGAACATTGATTCACTTGTTTCTCGGTCAATTGTGGCCTTGCCGGGAATATTTGGTTGTGGTGCCACTGGAGTGACAATGGAAGTACTCGAGACATCTAGTTGCGCCACTGGAAGGTTTGAAATTGGAGTGGTCTTGCCGAAGACATTAGGTTGAGCCATTGGCTGGCTTGTCATTGTAGCGAGAATGGCCTTACTAGTGACATTTGTTTGAGCCATTGGCAGGCGTATCGGTGTTGCGACAATGGCCTTGTCGCGAACATCTGGTTGAGCTACATGAGTAACGATGGCCTTTCCAGATACATCTAGTTGAGCCACACGAGTGACAATGTCCTTGCCAGAGACATTTTGTTGAGCCACTGGTAGGCTTGTCGTTGGAGTGACAATAGCCTTGTTGGAGACAGTGGCCTTGCCGCAAACCTTTGGTTGAGCCACATGAGTGACAATGGCCTTTCCAGAGACATTTGGCTGAGCCACTGGTGGGCTTGTCGTTGTAGTGACAATAGCTTTGCTGGAGACAATGTCCTTGCCGCGGATATCTGGTTTAGCCACAGGAGTGACAATGGCCTTGCTAGAGACATTTGGCAGAGCCACACGATTGACAATGTCCTTGTCGGAGACATTTGGTTGAGGCAGTGGTAGGCTTCTTGTTGGAGTGACAATAACCTTGTTGGATACAAAGGCCTTGCCGCAAACATCTGGTTGAGCCACATGATTAACAATGGCCTTGCCAGAGACATCTAGTTGAGCCGCACGAGTGACAATGGCCTCGCCGAGGACATCTGGTTGATCCATTGGTAGGCTTGAGACGAGAGAGGCCTCGTCAGATACATCTGGTTGTGCCATTGGCAGGCTTGTCGTTGGAGCGGCTCTGGGTGCATTGCTTGAGCAACTCGACACCTCTTGCCTGGACTTTGTATTGCGTCGGACTTTCGGCCTCTGGAATCTGCTAGTGTAAAGTCCATCTGCTTCTTCCTTGGTAATAGGCCCACTTACATCTGCAACATGAAAAAAGAGTTGCATATCTTGAGCTAATTCTGTCATGTTATCATGAAAAATAACTTCTGGGTCATTAGCAACTTCTGGTTCAATGTCAGACAAATCCTCATAATCTGAAAAAAACACCCAATCATCATCAATCATAGTATTAGACTTGAAAAATGCAAAAGAAAAAGATACAGAAAGACAGATGCTTTGAGATGTAGAAGGTTCTTGTAAAAAAACTAGCAGAAACTAAAAGAAGTACAGACTAATTTGAGGATGTAGGAGAAGAGAGTATGCAAATACTTATATAGTGGAGTATGCATGCTTGAAAGGATTTAGGTCATGAGGGAGCCAAACTTTCGAAATGGATTTGTATAGAATAAGATTATATGAGAAGGTCTATTCAGGTTCACTTGATGTACTATATCTGCCTGTTTAGGATACGATTTCTTACCATTTCAAGATTCATTGTAAAATAAATGGGTTTCGTATGATTAAAATTACTTGAAAGATATTCACTACATCATGTGCATTAATATTACTACTTTAAGTGCATTTTTCGGTTTACATTATCACCACAATTTGAATTGGTCTTCATATATTATTGGACATGAATCGTTGCTCAGGTATACATAATTCGTGTAATGGTGATGTATATCCGTTAGTAAAGGGAGCTGATCTACACGCAGTAGAGAAATTACTATACAAGTAATATATCCGACTATTATAGTACACTATCAACATTAGGTTTCGCAATTGTCAAATGAGTACATTTACAAATTTGGCAAACAAATGGCTGATTCCTGTCTATTTGGGTTGATTATGTTTGCTAATAGGTTCGGTGATCAGAGATTTAGTATCATAGAATTCAGAGACAGGTTCAGTTTATACTGGCTAAGGATTCTAATAAGTAAAGAAAGAAAGCCGTTCATGCAATTTCCAAAAGCTCAACAAATCATATGTACGTATTCCTTATCAATCGAAAATTGAAATACGCATGAAGGGCGCATTAACCGTGTACACGAATATGTAAATGCTGCGTGATTCATCACTAATCTCTGGCCTTGTTTTCAAAGTGTCTGAGTATAATAAGGTCAACAATGTTGGTCTAGAGGAACACAATTGACCCAACGGACCAACGGTTGAGTATTTAGCCTGTTTAGGGTTATTGTTCCAAGTTCGAACCCTAATGTCCATGCTCTGCCTAACTGAAGTACTTCACAACTACCACGATAGTTTTGAAGGTAATAAGAATAGTTGATCACTGTGCATTCAAATTAACGATTCTCATTAATTATCTGTATCCTAGATAAGTATGTAGGCGCTTGGCACACTGAAGATATATCATTAACGGTATGCATGCTCTGATCGAGCTAGCTTACTGGACATGGGGCTGTTTAATTAGAGGTTTCCCGAGGTTTTGATTTGGGTTTCGATTATTAGCGGCCGATTACTTCCTACACAAATCTTGCATATAGATGGCTTTAGCCGAGCTCGCTACGTCACTGACATAGTTTAATTAGAGATTTCCACAGGTTTTGGATGTTGAATAATTGAATTCCCTAGCTGTACCTCGTACCACCATGATCGAAGTTGATGATCATATCAAATGCGGAGTATACAGCTATACTGCGGGATTACCTCTTTAATTACAATAGTTTATCTCAAATTCCAAAAGCTCTGTGTACTATTTTGATGAGATGACAAAAAAGAGTTGTACCAGCATGCTGAGGTACAAAGGTAAGGGAAATGAATACAAGGGCTTCTATTGATGGTATAATTATGTATATATATATTACATGGAGAATAATATAGCATAATCCTGGTAAGCATGTATTCGTCTACTTGAGGCTGAGATGTATTCGTGTATGCATCCGATCTTTGGCCTATTTGCCTTCTGTTGATATTACAAGGGTCGATAACTTGAAACGAAAAAGAGCAAAATCAGAGGAAGAAATTCACCCCTCTTAACACAAGTATTCATGTATAGCTAACTATAGCTCAAGTCTCAAGATAAAATAAGGAAAACACTATGTAATTGTATGAAGCCATCAATCTCGAACACAAGGACAACTAGAGCATCACTGCATTAGTACTCTTGCTTCCAAAAATTACGGTTGATCAATCCACTCGTATGATTCATCCTGATTTTGTCGTTGTTAGTAAACAGCTCATCTGCAAGTAGCATTAGAAGAGTAATGATTTCCTTTTCTATAAAACCAGAACAAAGGGAAATTCAATTCGATATGTACAGTAATACTTCTATGTGTTCAAGAAGAAGAAAAAAAAAAAAAAAAAGAGGACATTACCCTTGGCCTTAGAAAGATTCTTTCTCTTCCTTGATTGCTTGGGTATGACCTTCTTTGATTGAATAGCAATATATTTTAAAACCTCCTCCTTGCACTTGAATCGCTTCCACTTAGAAGATACGGTATTACAGTAGAACTACAGAATTATGAAATTATATCACTCATCCATGGTCTCAAAATGCTTATATATAAATTGTGAAGAGTCTCTTTGATGACATTAAGATAATGTATGCTGTTGTATCCATGATCTCAAAAGACCATGGAAACTACGTACATCTATACAAGTATATGTTGTGGCTAGAAAACATGAAAAGGAACAGAAACTATAGGAAAAGCGCGCTCGAGGAAGGGGAAGGATAGGCCAAACTCTCTAAGGGGTCCTGATTTTCCAAGGCAAGACAATTAAGACTAAATTTAGCACTTAAGTATAGTTGTCATAGGAGTGCATATAATTTCCCTTGCAAAAATCATCGCCCATTTTCAAATGATCATGTTAAGCAAAAGGAAAATTATGAATGATTATACCATGAAATATTTTAACCCATGTGGAATTCTGTAGATACTCCAGAATACTTAACATAATTTGAAGTGTAATTAATTAGAAATTACCACTTCAGTAGGGTCATCACAACTACGTACAATGCACCAATCGCAACTCTTGGGAAGCCATTCAGGCCATTCTGGTGGAGAGTCTAGAAGGTGTTGCGCAACCTTTTTCTCTTCTATGTTACCTGCGAAGCATGTATGTCGTCCTCAGATATTATCAATTCTATGTATAAATGTTACTACTAGCATTCTTGTAATTTGTCACCCTCGTTTTTTCTTTTTCCAGAAGAATGTAGAGATATCAGTGCTTAAAAGTAGCAAAACAGAAAGCCAAGGCAAGTTAATCAGTATATTTTTCAAATCATTGAGATCATTAACCATGGTGATCTGATTATGAGCTTGATGGATTGGAAATTACCCATAGAACAACTAAACAATAGAAAAGGACCTACCATTTGCCTTTGGGATTTTTCTCCTGGTACGCCTGCTGGTCACCTTCTTTTGGGCTTGTTCTGTAGCAAGATATTGAACGACCTCCTCTTTGGAGTAAAACTTTTTCCCTTTTGCATTTGAGTATAACTATCAAAAACATTTGAGAGATTAACCAATCACGACAAAGGGGAAAGCAAAGTCTAGAACAATGGTTGAAGCATATATAATGACTAATGAGGTGTGTATGAGTGTCTGTCTCATGCCAAATGATTCTTTAGTAAACATAAACACACAATATACATCTCATCATTTACTCATTTAGAGGTGGTTTCATTAATCAACTATGCCTAAAAATCTAAGTGATAACTTGAAGGCACATTTACAACGTAATATATCATTTACAAAATTTTATAGGCTGATACAGAGGCATCAGAGAATAAAGAAGAGAACGAAAGAACTTCGTAGATATGCATGCAGTGGCGAACCTAGGGGGGAGCCTAGAGCGCAGCAGTAAACCAAAAGTCTTATTACAAAATGATAAAAAAAATTGGTAGAAAATGGTAGAAAACGGCCTTAATATAAGTGCTACACCAATTTATACCTCCTAGATCCACCACCATAAGCATTGCATGAGATTTGAGAATATCAAACAAAGATTCATCTCAGTAACTAATACACTGATAATAACTAGGAGGGGTAAATTAATTTAGTTTACCACAGCAGAGGTATCATTGTCTCTATGCATGGACCAGTCAGATGGAAGCCACTCAGGCCACAGTAGTTTGAGTAGATATGTCTCCGCATCTACATCATTACTTGTCTCCTTCTTGATGATCATGTCGCCTAGAGGAGCAATTTCTAAAGATGATTTCTTCGCTTCTGCAGCCATCTCTTTACTCTCTGCGGTACTCTTAGAGAGACCGATTAAGAGAAAAATAGAGATTACAAAATAGAAAGGTGGTGCAAGAGATGCATGACTATACGTGGACTTAAAAAGAAACAAGATCAGCACAAATGGAAGTATATGGAGGTACAGGTATAAATGACTTTTATTTACAAAATGTGATTTTGGGTATGTCATTTACAGGTAGATTACCTGGACTTGGCCATTAAATAAAAATTGTCGTTTATTTTCTTTTCATAAGTTCCTATCATAGGATACATATATGAGAGTACAGACTACCAGTACTTACGTAGCGCAAACTAAACTTGGACTTGGCCATGAATTCAATGACTTACTAAGCATATATAATTGTTAAACTTTAGTGTCTGAAACGGAAAGTGATCACGGTAAACTCCTACCTTTTTTTTTTTTTTTGTGACAGAAGAAGCCTTCATCTAGAGAAATGATGTTTTTTTTTTCCCTAGCGTAGTCATTTGATTTTCGCCGTTAATTTAGATCCAAAAGGGAAATTTTTGGGCTATAAAAAAAACACAAATTGATTCATGTTTGTCTCGAAACAAAAATTTGGTCTTCGGCTTCAGGAGGAGTATTTGGCTTCGGCTCACAGGGCGTATTGAGCTTCGACTCATAGAGTCTAACGAGAGCTTCCACTGAAGGTAGAGTGTATTGAGCTTCGATTCCATCCAATTCTTCCAATTCACTTAAACGGATTGCCAAATTATCGGGAGAAATCCTTTGTTTACTGCCAGCATTTATAATACATCATCGCGTTCACGAGTTGCTAATCGATCTCTGTTTATTTGTTCAGTGCTAAGATGGAGAACTGAGGCCGAAGGTAGAGTAACTGTAACACCAAACCATACTCTCTCATCTTCATATTTCATATCAGCCCCTACCAAGAGGCAAGATTAGGAGCAACTATATTCCCTTGCTTATACCCACGCAAAGCAAACTACAAGAATTAAAGGAGAAAGCAAAGAATATCAGCTTACTTTCATCCCAAAACTCAATCCTTCTTCTTTCAAAAAAAAAAAAAAAAAGACTCAATCCTTCTAAAGAAAGTAGCATTTTCGCTGGTTTGCCTACAGATATTTGATTAGTTCTGATTCTAGCCAGTAATATAGTTACAATCCACTTACAATAAGTAAAGTACGCCCAGAAATAGAAAGTCCAAAAGTAAATTATCATATCCAAAAGCTTAAATTGATAAAAACTACCTTCAAGTTTATCGAATTTTGAAATTACTACCTTTCAAAAATTTCAGCCAAAATTACTACCTGCAAGTTTCCGTTTTATCTAAAATCACTACCTTAAGTGATTTCCGGCCAAAAAAAGATGAAAGTGACTGATTTGCCCTTAGTTTCGAATTTTTTCTTTCCCCC
>CAAKMY010086003.1:0-18510 GCA_901111285.1 Corrigiola litoralis | reverse complement strand
TATATATATATATATATATTTATATGAAACTATTAGAATTAGATCGTCTTAAGGGGTCAATTTTTGGTCTAAAGGGGTCACTTTGTTTACAATATGTTTTTTTTTTGAATAAGAAAGGCCAAGGAGGCCTAACGATCTTTGTTAATATGACAAATATCAAAAGCTATTACATCCTCAATCTCATATTCTCAGTCAAGCAAACACCAACCCAAATTCTAGTAGAATAGTCAGTCGCCTTAAGGTGAGCCATAACATTATCAACAACATTTGACCGACTAACAACATGATTAAAGTATATAGCATCAAAATAAACAGATAAATCTAAAACATCCCTTAAAAATTTTCCTCACATAGAAATCAGCTAATGCATAGATCAACCATCCACATAATGGCCAACGAATCACATTCAAACGCAACAGTCCTAGCTCCGCATTGCAATGCTATCTGAGCTCCAAGAAGCAAGGGATTTGCTTCCACTACCATAGGTTCCCACCATTGACAGACATGGCGACACACGGCCTACATCACTAAACCTTCGTCATTGCACAAGACCATCCCCAAACCAGACCCCTTTGTCAACCACCACTGCGTCGTCAACAGTACATTTGATAATTCCCACCCCATGCGCCATCCACTTTGTACTACGAGCCATAGGTTCATCCAGGGTTCACCCTCATTGCTGCTGTGTTACGATTGTTCCACGCACACCTACCCTCACCATAACTTCTTGATAAAAAGTGTCACTTGACCTCAACTTATAGCCACGTCTATTTTAAATTAAAATTAAATCGTCTTTTTAAATAACTTATGCCGCTTCAAAAATATAACAATGTATAAAAAAACATTAGAGGTTAAAATTTTCCTCTACCTCTAATTACCATATGCCACATCAGCTAGTCTTTGGAGATACCATATACTTTTATGATACAAACAGACGGAGTCCATACTGACCCAACAAAGTCAATACTTCTCTAATATGGATTGGGCTAACTTACAAAGAGCTTGTCCACTTTTATGATAAAAGTATTCCGTTTTTTCGCAATAATTTGTGATGCACCATTCACTACATCATGAGTTTAGTCTTACTAATCATCCATTAATAGATTATATATCTCCAACACTCACACAAAATATCGTAGAACATAATTTTAAGCTACCCGATTATATTAAAAAAAAAAAAACCCACCCGATAACGCCATCTTACCTTTCCAAATTATACTTGTTTCATAATACTAGTATAGTGGGCTGGGCCTTTAACATTGGACCAACTTAATCAGTAGTTAGCGTTCACTCCACTTCAACGTTTCGATGAAAAAAACTCAAAACGAAACGTTTCAATTAAAATTAAATTGTTCATAAACCCTAAACCCTAAAAAATTGAAAAAATTACCAATTTTAGACAAAAATGGCGATTTTTCGATCAAGAACCCTAATTTCCAGAGCATTCTCTTCCCTCCCCTCCAATCCTCTACGTGTTTGTATCGTGGGTAGTGGTCCTGCTGGATTTTACACCGCAGAGAAAGTAATTTTCTCCATTTTAATTACATTTCTTACAATTTAATTATTTTGTTGTTTGAATGTGTTATTAATAGCTCATGGTATCATTTTAGGGTTTTTTTAATTTAAGTTATTAAAGTGTGGTGTAATGATGATATGCAACAGTGCAAGTTGGTGAATTTGTTGATGTTTTTGTTTAATTTGGTGGAATTTAGATGATGAAAGCTCATCAGGGAGCTGAAGTTGACATTTTGGATCGATTACCGACGCCGTTCGGGCTGGTTCGATCCGGGGTTGCACCTGATCATCCTGAAACCAAGGTTTAATTTGTTAAATTTTGTTGTTTGTAATTAGAATTTAGTTCATTTGTGTGAATTGTGGCATTGGGTGATGTGGTGTAAGTTGCTCGGCGAAATGGGAGTGCATTTTGTTGAAGTGATTGGTTTTAATTGCTTATTTACCAGAAAACTTGCAACAGATTGTGGTGAATCAGTTTACGAGGGTTGCGCAAAATGAACGGTGTATGTTCCTTGGAAATGTGAATCTTGGGTCATCGGTGTCTTTGAAGGAGCTTCGGGAATTGTACCATGTGGTGAGATTCGAGCTACATTGTGTTGTCGGGTAGAAAATCTTTGATTATACTTACGCTGTATGGTTTGTAAGTGATTGGTTTTGCGTTATTTTGTTGGGTTTGTTTTGATAGGTAGTGCTAGCATATGGTGCTGAAAGTGACCGAGTTCTTGGCATTCCTGGAGAGGTAAGCGTTGAAGCATGTTAGAGTGTGATTTGCGATGATTGCTTGTTATGTACAGAGAGTATTACACAAGCATATGATAGTAATTTAGGAGGTTATACGTAACTGCAAGCTGACACTCTTTCGATATTGGGTATACTTTTTGAAGGTATATTGGGTGTAGTTTCTTCTTCACTTTAATGGTTACTTTTTCGTTGCTTATGTTGGTTATTTACAGTAGGATTTGGATGGGATATACTCAGCTAGAGAGTTTGTATGGTGGTATAATGGACATCCGGATGGCAGGAACTTGTGCCCCGATTTGCAAAGTTCAGACACAGCTGTCGTTCTTGGGCAGGTATGTTTGGAATATGGTATTTTTTGAACGTTGTGGCTTGCAAGAGACTTATTTAAAAGTTTTTCTGTCACTGATAGTCTGATAGTAAAGTAATGGTGAAAGCACTGGGATCTGTGTATGTCCAGTGTGATGAGCAATGGAGTACTCGTTTCTTATTCTGAGAAGAGTATGTCGAGGTGGGTTGCTGTGGGTGATAATATGTATCAATCACATACATTTCTGTATCTTTCTCTTTTCTTTTCCATGGCTAGACGAGGTTCATTTTTCATTGTCTGGTGACTGGTCAGTGCACATATGCTGGTTCATGTGACGAGGTTCTAGGGACATAAAAAATGCCATGTGTATATATCCCAAGCTTACTAATGAATAGGTTTCATCCAATGCTTATATTTTCTATCAAAGAAGTATCAGTGTTTGTTCCTTGTCAATTTTGGCTGCTTCAGTGAATGCTTTGCAAGCCTTTTTTTCTTTTCAAGTATTTGGTTAGTCAAGCCCTCACTGTATGTTTTATAGAGGTTTTAATGCAGACCTTGTGTCAGTCTATCTCCTATATGCCCATGTAATCTATAATTCATCTTATTCTACCTTTATCTTTGCATGGGGTGGAGTTCTCGGTGACTTTAATGCTTATCAGTTATCATCCTATTGTCAAAGTTTCCTCTACACATGATCGATTGCCCCTAAAGCTGGATTGTCTTTCTAGGAAGACTTAACGAGACAAGAGAATTTGAGGTCTCCACAGAGCAAGTACAACCTTCTCTACTGGTAGTCCACAAGTTTACTTAGTATTTAGAGGAATAATGAATATTCAGTTCATGATAATTAGGTTCCCTTGTCTCTGTGTGTGTGTGCAAGAGTGAGGACAAGGTCATGCCAAACCTCACAGAAGGAAAGAAAAGACAGAAAAAAATTTCAGTTCTGCTGAACTATCTAGAAGTTTATCTAAGAGCTCTTCCCAAGAAACAACATATTATCACATGGTTCCAAAGAAAGAAGATAATAGATCATCATTGAGGGAATGAAGCATCGAAAAAGGCAGAATAGAAGACAGAGGACAATGAAGCATATGTCCCAAGTTCTTCATTTCCTTAAGCACACCAAATTTGGCATATTTCTCCTATAAGTGGTTGACGACTCTAGCCGGGAAATTTCCAAGCAATTCCCCAAAGATATTGAATATTTTGCAATCAAGATAATAATGTCTTCTAGGCTTCTAGTTTCATTGCTACCTTAATAACTTACAAACACCCATGAGCACTAACTTAACCAGTCTTCTGGCTGGTAGCCACCATCTGGGTTGATTCAACCATATACCATAGTTCAGTCTGAAGTAGCTGGAGATTTAAGTATCCAACTTTACTTTGACCGTTTCCTTTCACTGAATATTGTATAATTGTATTGCATTAAATTACAGATTTCAACTGAGGGAAATTACTAGTCAGAAGGAGTCAATATAGTTTGATTTTTTCCTCTATCTTTCTCGATAATTTTTTTAACTATAGCTGCTTAGACAGTATGGTTCCTTGCTGCAATTCTTGTTCTCTTCCTACGGGGAAATTTATTGAGAACTATTGTGGTCAATGTGTCTTTTCTTCTTTGTGTTCTCATTGTATGAAATTACAGCTTTTCCCTTCTAGACATGCTATTTTTCTCTAGGTTCCTTTTTACAAGTACTCCCTCCATTCCAGTGGTTTCTTCCCATTTGCTTTTGGACCAAAGTTTTTAGGAGTGGAAAATAGATGAGAGTAAATCTGGATCCACAAGCACATGAGTATCTGGACCCACAAGCACATGGGAGTATTTTGTGTGGTATTTATGTATTATTTTGTGCTTAAAATACAAATGGGGGAAAATGAATGGCCAAAGTGGAAAATGGGGGGGATTGAATGGGACGGAGGGAGTATTATTTACATACCATTAGAGTATTTACTTAATCAAACTGATTTAATCTGGTAACACTTCTCTATTACTTGTGCAGAAGCCTGTTTTTATAATTGTCTTTTTTATTTTCCCAGGGCAATGTGGCTCTTGATGTTGCTAGGATTCTTTTAAGGCCCACAGATGAATTGTCAACCACTGATATTGCTGGTCACGCTTTAGCTGCTTTGCAAAAGAGCTCTATAAGGTTTGTAGTTATTTGTTGTGCCATTTGACAAAAATCATTGGCCAATTTTCTGTTTTGTTCACCGTGTTAAATACAATTTCAGGAAAGTTTATTTGGTTGGAAGGCGTGGACCAGTACAGGCGGCTTGTACTGCAAAAGAGTTACGTGAAATACTTGGTAAATTTCTGCATCTACATCTGTAATGATTCATTATACTTCTTATTAAAAACGTCCTTTTTGTTCAGTTACTTTTCTCTTCTTTTGCTGATATGTCTATCCTGATGTTAAAGAAGACATCCAACATAAGTTACTGTTCTGTGGAAGTGAACACAATGCTTTAGACATTTGGTGTTGGACTTGTAAAGAGAGCTGCTTTATCGTTTTCTGTACTAGTCTTGATCTGTTAGCTTTTCTACTATTAACAAGGAAGGGTAGTTTGTTTGTTTCCTGTTACTGTTTCTGCATGGTATGGCCTTAGCATTGTAGGCTATCTCCACTCAGATATTATATGCCCCCCTTCCCTGAAAAGGCAGGGAAAAACTCTGATGCTTTCTCGTGTGGACTGCCTGACATCATATAAATTTGTCATACATGGCAGCATGGCAATTTTTGACTGATTGCCTTTTGTTTGTCTTTTTCTGTGTCCTGTTGCTTCTCAAAAACTCCACTTACACAAAAGTAATTGTTAATTGCAGGGCTTAAGGATTTGTACATCGACATTCAAGAAGCTGATCTCGAGAAAACCCCACTGGACGAGGTGCAGCTCTAGATGTTCGCCTGTTTCATTTGACCTGAATTTTTTCTAAGATGTAGCTCTACTAAGAACTTGTTTTGAACTTAAATGCTTATATTTAATTTCTTTGTCTCCATGCATAACTCTGGGAAAGGAAGAAGTGAAGAACAGTCGAATTCAGAAAAGGGTATATGAGTTGTTATGTAAGGCCGCCAGTTCAAGGCCTGTAAGAAATGGTGCCGGTCAACGGGAGCTCCACTTTGTTTTCTTCCGAAAGCCTGACAGATTTATGGATTCAGAAAAATCTCAGGGTCATGTTTCAGCAGTTCGCTTCGAGAAGACAACCCTCAAAGGTTGTTCTTCTCCTAAATCATCATTATATACGAAAGTTGACGTAGCTTGCTTCGGGTCTTTCCTGCTGGTTTGATTTTTTTTTTTTTTTGATATCTTGGATTCTGGTATATTTTATATAGCATTCATGTTTCCCTTTTGTGCTAGAGATAGCATGTGAAATTTAGGTCTCTGTATGTAAATATAGGTCTTTCCTGTTGAACTCACGTTTTCAGTAGAGTAATGTAACTTAATGCATATGGTACTCATATTTTTCAGACATAGTAGGACTCTTGTATATTCAATTCTGATATGTTTTTTGGATATGCTTCATTCAATATTATTCTGCAGTAGACTCAGGTAAACAGATAGCAGTTGGAACTGGACAGTTTGAAGACCTTGAATGTGGGTATGTACTTTGCAACTTCCGATCCTTGCTCTTGTTTGGTGGTTTGATGATTTTGAGTTACTACTAAGTTATGCATGCCATCTTTTGAGCAAGCTACATGTTGAGTTCCAGTAACTACTTTTTTGAATTTGTACTATTTATGTGAGTCTTTCAAAAGCTGGCATGTCAGAGACTAGGTTGTGTACATCCTCATCCTTCAAGACCCTACTAGTTGTGGGTCCCCCTGGGCAGGTAGGAGTGAAGAATAGCTTTACCGAATGAGGAGGTTTTAAGAAGGAGAAGGTAGATAGGAGGGATCTTGGATCCCATATTCTTTTCCAATAAATTTGGTTTAGTTAGTAACTTAGTATTGCTTATATAAACAGTTTGACAACTGGCCAGTATGCTCTTTTTATTTTTATTTTTTATTTTCTAGTGAAGAAAACCTGACGAGTATGCTTTACCAACTTGTGGTCCTTGTTTTTCTTTCGTAGCCTTGTTTAGTTTCAGCTTTGGTTGTTAAATTTGCAGATACTCAGTATCACGCATTCCCTGGTTTTTGCAGGCTGGTGTTAAAGAGTATTGGTTATAAATCAGTACCAGTCCAGGGGTTGCCCTTTGATGCTCGCAAAGGTGAGATGAGATAACCGAGTTTACATTTGTAGCTTCAGGTCAATAAGGGTGAGACTTTTTACTGAAAACAATATAGTAGAATTAGGATGATGTTTGCAAGTGCATGGGCCTTCCTTTTCCTTAATCTTGGATGAACAATTCATTAGATCGTACTTATGAAATATGAATATATGCAATGGCACATCTTATTGAAGCGTTGTATGATCTAGTAACACTGAAATAAATTTTCATGTTCTTAAATCAATTTTCCCCTATTTTTCAGTAAGTTCCAAGTTTTTAGATTGCCCTGAGTCAATTTCCAAGGGCCTTTCTTTTGTTGGCAATACTCTAATAGAAATGGTGCATGTCCCTTCAGAAAGGTGTGGAATTCTCTGGTAAAACTCCACGTTATTGGTGTTGAATTCTTATTTCTGCTAGTTGGTTCCAGGTACAGTTCCAAATATAAGAGGGCGAGTCTTGCAGAATACTTCAGGTGATTATTTGCTGCCTGAGGAGGGTTTGTATGTCTGTGGGTGGTTGAAAAGAGGACCAACAGGAATCATTGCAACAAATCTTTACTGCGCTGAGGAAACTGTGAGTGTCATCTTGAATGTTAATTGAACTACATTCTGGATTTTCTCAGAAAGTAGTTGTTCATCTTCATAGATTTTTCCATTCAATATTTGCAAAAAATTGTGGTGGTTACAGTACCTTTATCATTGTCATCTGAAAACACCAGGTTGCTAGCATTACAGAGGACCTTGTACAGGGGCCACTATCATCTATTTCAAGCTCACCGAAACCAGGCAGGGAGGGGCTTCTCCAGCTACTAGATGATCGCAATGTTAGAGTGCTGCCATTTAGTGCCTGGGAAAAGATAGACTCTGACGAAAAGAGTCAAGGAAGTATGAAAGACAAACCCAGAGAAAAATTGTCCTCATGGGAAGAGCTACTGAAAGTTGGATCAGAATAATTTGATTCCTTTTTCACGGATTGCCTGCCGTTCCCCCTCCCTGAACATAGCAGGGAAGATGAAGAGCGTTTGATTTCTCCCACATTACTATTTTTTGTTAATTATCAAAATATACAAATATATGTGAACTCGAGAAGCTTGTAAAATAGGCCAGTACCAGCCCTTTGGTCAGGCTTGGTGATCAGTGTATACTTATTTTTGATTTTAGTAGATCTAGTGTAACTTTCTGTGAAACGTATTTGTCATTGAGATCAAATTCTGGCCCATCAAGTGCATCCAGGTTACAAACATTAATCCTCGTAGACTCGTAGTGTCTTGCTCCTAGTCGGTTCAGCTGTCATTAGTTTCTGGATAGTTTCGTTTTGGTTTAGCTTCACTTCACATAGGGTCAAAATCAGGTTGCCTCTTTTTAGGCGTTAAATTGGTTTGAGCATGGACGTAGAATACACAGTAACGGGTCGGTTTTGGAAGGTCTATTGGCAGCCAACCACCATCAGTCCCACCCTCGGCTGAGGGTATACTATTTGAACTGTACATATAGTGTTAAAACTAGATATACCAGATTCCCAGTGGGTGCCTGTAGTATTTCGATCCCAGCTCTGGCCACAAGGACTTTGTATGCTGTGTGCGATTTATGGGGGTGCCCAAGCAGAACGTCTTGAGATCAGAATGATGAATTGCATTTCTGTTGTGACATCCAGCACTATCTAATGATGGTTGACACCCTGTTGTAGTAGGTGCCAAGTCCCTCTTACTGGCTTCCCATGATCTGGTTTAGGATCAGACATTCTCTCGAATCGAAGTCTATGTCGTAAGTGATAGGACTTGGGCTTCCATGATGTCAGTTCCAAATTGTGTCCTCATATCATTTACGGAGTATCACCTTTTCTATAAGAAATGTCCGAAACTGGTAAATCAATAAACCATGCTAATTGCTAGCTTGATGGAACTGTGAAAGTCTTTCTATTCCGCCAAATTCTATGTTAGTGCTTCTTTGCATGAAAGTTCCGGCTTCCTTTTTGGATGAAGTAGGTCGAGAAGTGGTACGTCCATTACTGCTGTTGAAAGCTAAATAAGTGAATTCTTGCAGAAGTCAAACTCCACCTTCAACTCATGAAAAGCCTTGCGCCCTTGCCCTTCATCTCCAGAGAGATTAGCAGGACAGCTGCACAGGGGTCTTCCACTATAGGTCTGACTTCTGCATGATATAATGAGCAGGACGAATTAAGAATTCAGTATGCTCCTCTAGCCCTCTAGATGTCCCGTCCAATTCTTCACTTTTTACCTAGAAAGATCCATTTTTAACAAGTTTATCATAATTAGTCATCAGAATTTTGATAAGATCAGCATACACGATTAATGTACTGTCTCTTTCATTTAAAAGTACTCTCTCAGTGGGCTATCCATCACGGAGTCATAATTAAGCCTCAGTACACACTATCTAGTTGTCAATCGTCTATGATCAATGTACTCGCTACGATTATCATCAGGGGTAGGCTGCTACCCTACATAAAGTTAACTTTCAAGTTCAATAACCCGCGCAACGCTTGTTTGATACCATGGTTAGGATATATACATGCTTGGCTAATCAAGGGAATTGAGCTTCTTTATTTCATAAGGTTTGTGATAGTTAGACAAACTAAATCATGCAATGTATCACGGTCTATGGCATTGCCTCAGTAGCGTAGTCAGGACTTATGAGGTATGAAGTCATTTTCATACCCATGAGTAACTAAATTAGAATATAGGGGTCATTTTCTTATAAAATTTGTGATATCAGGGAAATAAGCTATAATTTTGTAAAAGGGATTTTCGTCGGTGCAGTTTGAAGCGACCCCTTTGCGATGAACTTGATTACCTAGTCATACAAACTGCGGGAAGGGGGCAGTTGCGCGCTGTTTTTTATGCCTTATGAAAAGATTGACGGAATGCTTTACGCAGGACTCCCGCTTAGAACTTTCCTTCACTTTGTATCTTTCATATCTTTCATAAGAAGTGACTAGAGTTACAACGTGGAGCATTAAACAATTATGCTTCCTGTTTCTTTAATCTTTAACTTGATTGATGTACTCTTTTCTAGTGTCACTTCATGGAGCAAAGGATATTGTATTATACTCCGTAATTAATTTACTGTACTTCGAATTTTCCACTTGAACTTTTAAGTACGAGGGTGACTAATTGTAGAATGTGGAGCATTTCGTTATTAATCCTCATTTTCGTAGTGTTGAACTGTTTGATGTCCTTTTTGGTGATTGTGACTTCATGCAACAAGTTAGAAGTCTGTTTCTTATCGACAGTTCCTCTGAATTAGGATAATTGCAATTCTGAGTTTTCATTCCGATATCTTATGTGCGACTGATTATATCAACCAAGTGCGTTTCTGTTGAGGCTAGCTAATTTAACATTTGTTTTGGTGGATCATGTTTTTTTATTTGAACTGTTCGAAGTAATAGTCTATAAGTCTATATGTTTAATGATGATTGTAAGATACACAATACTCTCGGGTCTCTAGAGAAACAAATTATAAGACTTCATGAAGCAGGGTCTGTTGATGCACAATAACTAGTAGCATGCTACCATACAGTATGCTGACAGTCATCAATTTTTCAGGAGGGAAGTAGTCATAGTTACTGCTACACTGCCCACCAATGTCATATAATTCGCAGTACGCTCCAATACGTGAAATGGATTCGTTAATGGAATTGGCTGCCCTTGGTCTGAAACCGTTACAGTGGTGGTCAGAGATACGATTGTCAATTCCGAATTAAGAATTCAGTTTTCGCTCGATTTAAATCATACTTCGTATTTCGATGGTAGGCCGGCAAGCGAATTCTGTAACACTGTTTCCTAGCCCCCCCCCCCCCCTCCCCTCCGGATACCGCTTATTTTTGTTCGTCTTCTTGACGAATATCGATTTGCAGGGAAGTCTTCTTAAGTGTATCGAAACGTGAATGTCAGTATGCAAAGTGCCGTGCTCTTGAGAATGCCTACGAGTCCTTGTTGAGCTGCTAAGTCTGTCAACATAGGAGCCTAGAATTCTGTAATTGTCTTTGCTGGTAAGAAAAATCAGTCTGTTCCCCAACTGATAGTCTTAGTTACTGTCAAATAAATGAGGCTCAATTCATGTCTCTTTATTTGCCTCAATTATTTGAGGTCTTTACATGGACCCATAAATAGGAAGTAGTGGAAGTACGGTAGTTAAATTTCAGAGATCCATTGTTATCTTGGAGATGCAACTGACCGTTGTTTCTCGCCTTCTCGTATGATGGTGGGTCATGTGTTAACAGTCCAAACCTCGTAATGTTTGTATTGACCTTATTGAAGTTGATAGGTCCAGTTTATTGTTGCTTTTCTGTCACAGACTCACAGTTGCTCACTTGCTCTTATGCCAGATTGCCAGTATCTTGTACGGAGTACCTTGTATCTATCTGGAAAACCATTGTGGTTCACTGAATTGCTGCTATGGTAATACCTCGTGTTAAAGGAGGGTACGTACACATAATATAATTGTAGTATAGGAATTTTCAAGAGTGGTGTACCCGTGCATGTATGCAGATTATGACCCATGTGTAGTACCACCCCATGCTGGATGTACATGTACTACTAATTACGTGGATCTTATCAACAGCAGCAGCGACAACAACAACAACCAACTGACCAACGTTTAATCTAACAATAGTTGGGGTCTGCTATATGAACCACGAGCAGGAATATATAACTCCGCCGGTGGCTGTTGAATTGTTATATTTCATTGTCGGCCTAAACTCGAATAAAGGAGAAGGTTGTGGAAGGTGTGTGACGGCTAGCGTAAAACAAGTCAAATTTTATGAACATGATCTGGATCTTATCAATCGGTGATAAAGTATTTAAAAAGTTGCAACTATATAACAAACTATCATGTTTTGTTTATTATTGCAAATTTGCAATTGATCAAGTTTATGGTCAATTTTATATCATCATATGCTTTACATGATGTTGAACCGGTTAGGCCTCTGATGAGATGAGCAAAAGATAAGGGGTGTGCGTTTAGTGGTGGGGGCTCATTCCACCTGATAATGTAGGGTGTCTGATGTGCTGAAATGGTGATGATTTATTAGAGTAAGGATGGCATTTGAGTGCTTGATTGCTATCTTTTTCTCTGTGTTTAATCAATCCTTTCGCGTTGCATGGGGCCAAGTGTGCTGTGTAGAAGATTCAAGCTGTCTTTAATCTTCAGAAAATGGTTTTTGTTGTGGTCCATGAGACCATGACATTCATCTATTCATCTCCAAATCTAGCTTGCAGTACTCCTTAGTATACTGGAGGTTCAAAATAGTGGACCTGGTCCTTGAGGTTGAACTATTCTAATTAGTTTGTTGCCGATTGTAGTTTTATTGTGGTTTTTAATTTTAAAAGAGCACATTAGAACGCAGATAAGAACTGATATTCTCCTTTTGTGCTGGAGAATGGTAATGGCACCACTTTGCCAAACTCTAAGATGTGACAACTTTCACCATGAAGCTACTCACTCACCTTTGATACTGATTTTTGCGACAACATGTATTGCGCAGGTAGACAAATACCCTTTTCTAACATGAGCAAAGCACCTTACTGAAAAAGGACCTTTGAACTAAATGACCCATTTAGTTAGGGAAATTGAAAGGGTGGAGCCATCAAATCAATCACAATGAATAGGAAAATTTTGAGTAATTTCATCTTATTCAAAAGGGTAATATAAAAAGAAAGCTATAGAGTTCGGGATAAAAAATAGAAGCTAAAAAGTTATTTGCTTGTAAAATAAGACTCCCATGAAGATGATGTTAATATGAATATGAAATACTTCCAATAAAATTGGTTACATGGGAATACCAATGAAATAGCTTCTAAAGTCCATGAATGAGATTCAGTTATAAAGAGATTACTAAGTATTACGGAGTAAGTCTTTCACAACTTATTAGGAACGACCAGCACTTTAAAGTCATTCACTGATGAA
Source organism: Corrigiola litoralis (assembly GCA_901111285.1). Taxonomy (NCBI): domain Eukaryota; kingdom Viridiplantae; phylum Streptophyta; class Magnoliopsida; order Caryophyllales; family Caryophyllaceae; genus Corrigiola; species Corrigiola litoralis. Next base: position 5,810 of record CAAKMY010086003.1, on the reverse strand, counting down.
TAGGTAATACTATTTGCTTGAGTACCTCTATTGTTTGTGAAAATTTGATATTGGAGTCTATATAAAAGAATAAAGGACAGAGAAAAAAATTGATCAACCTCATCTTCTAAGCGAGGTATCTTAAATCGGTTGTTACCACTTACCACCCCTCCTTACTTAATTACCTTAATTAGGTTCTCTGTCAATCTCAGAAAGATAAGAGTAGCCAGGTAGCCAATTAACTAGATAGCTTAGAAAGATGCAGTGTTATGTGAGATTATAAAAAGATTTTTTTTGCCGGAAATAACAGTAGAACTATTGATAAGAACAAACCAAATTAACTAGTCGGGACAAAACATCATCAATCACATTTTGGGAGTACATGATTAGTAAGTATCAAAGATAAAGTAAAAGTTCTCGTGATCACTAAACAGATAAGAATCCCCAAAATTGACTACAAAGATTAGAGAATGTCACCGGCTTTTAATCTGCCATGCATATGTGATTGTACTATGATGCTTGTTTATGTTCAACGATTAAGCATTTAAGCATGAATTGAAAACATGCTTTCACCTCTACATGCTTAAAAAGAACACAAATTCTCAAACAAGGTTATGTCCACTTTTACAACATTCTCATTTGAGTATGTAGTCGTCAATTAGTTTAATTTTAATAAAAGTAATAAATATGGCCTTCAAAGTTAAAAAAATTTCAACTTGTTTCTTTATTTTTTGCGTAATTTCATACCCGCTTTTCGGTTTCAGTTCCTAACATTTTGGAACCAGTCTAAACAATTTCGATTTCGATTCCGAAAATTTGAAACTGCTTTCAACTGGTTTCGAGAGACCTAGTTATGCTCACCTCGATTACTCAATCATACTATTTGTCATACTTACACTAACATGAATAGTAAGATTATTCCTGAGATTAAGAGATTAATACGTTTGAGGGTTTTTTGCGATTGTAATACTTGAATTTCCTTTTCCGACCACATCAAATTTTGCAGTATACCTCAAACACATATTACTCCATTCATTTCTATCATATTGATTTCTTGTTTTATTTTCAATAAAGTTTAGAAAGACTCATAAAAAAATAAAAGTTCAGAAAAATTTCGAAAAGTAAATAATATTAAAAACAATTTTGAAAAGTTAAGAGAAATTTAAAAGTTTTAATAAATTCAGAAAATTCAAAAATTAAAAACAAAAATACCAAAATAAAATCGTGTAGAGAATATGAAATGCCCCATGCTAATAGAGAACATACACTACTTAAACTAGCTCAGCTCCAAAGACCTTCATTTTTATGCATGACTCCTCTCTTCATTCTCTGCACTTTGAACTAAAACAACCCAAACAACCAATACATAACGAAGGTTTCTTACATTGATGTCTAAACTCTTCGAAGAACATGATTACATAGGATTGTCAGAGATTTCTTCCAATGAACAAACCTCTGACAAGTCCAAAACTTCACAGTTCAGTGACAAAAACAGGTCAGGCCTGAACTTCAAGGCCACTGAACTGAGGCTTGGTTTGCCAGGCTCAGAATCTCCTGAAAGAGTTCTTGTTGCTGATGATGATGTAAATGGTGTTAATCACATAGTTAAAAGCCTGGTTTCTGGAGCTAAAAGGGGATTTTCTGATGCCATTAATGGAGCTTCCAACAAGTGGGTGTTGTCTAAAAATGGAGGATCTGATGTAGCTCCTGTGAAGGATGTGTGTGATGATAACAAGTTGCAGAGTTCCCCTGTTTCTGGACATGGCACTCCTACTCTTGTTTCTGCAAAGTAAATTCCTCCTTTTTCTTTACTTTATACGAGTATAACTTTTGCATTTCTTTGAAGTTGCATGTTTTTGGACTTGTTGAATTTGTTGTTGAATATTCATGATGGATAGTTGGATACCCTATGACCTATTTACTGTATGTCTGTATTCATAAGCAGCAGGATTTATGATGCGCATAGGTTTTGAATGGAGTATAAGAGTATTATCATCATAGACTTGCTAGCTAGACTACCCAACGTACAGTATCCTCGATCTTATGTTAAAAAATGGATTGACTCATGTAATTAGTTATAGTGTATGTACTCACAAGAAATGATCTAAAGAGGCAGTAGACTTAAGTCATAAATTGAGTTAAATTAGTCACCTTTCATTAATTCGGTTAAAAAGATGGTGAATTTAACTCGAAAAATCACCACGGTAAGACGGCTAAATTTCCACTTAAAAATAGATGACCTCATGCAAGATTTTCAACTTAAAGGAAAATTGTGAGCATGAATTTTTCAATGTTGTTATATTATGTGCTCATATGACGAGTCACTCTAATGTCCTAATGATCCAGTCGGCTTCAAGTGAAGCTGGAACTTGCAGCGGCATATATGATTGCCAGGCACAAGGGTTGTTGCATTGGGTGTCTGCGTGTCGTGACTGGCGACACAAAGAAAACACAAAAAGTTACTTTGAGACAAAGAGGCATCTTAAATGATTTTTAAAATGGTGAGGGTAGGAAACATCACCAGTAGATACAAACTGTATTACTTCTAAATTCCAATTACAAAAGTGCTACTAGTGATCTTTGATATACGAGACTAAGAACTATGTCGAAATCACGAATAAATGGCATGAAGCTTCAATCAGAGTGACTTACAAGCCTACAAACTAAAAGTAAAGAAAATAGATACAAAGATAAAGAAAATGCTTGACAAAAATGGCAGATTTTAAGAACTAAACATGCCAATCAGTCAATCACATCCAGAGAGAAAGTCTGATTGACTACTTTTACAAAATGTCTATTTTCATGAGACATTTGGTTGTAGGAACTGGTTAGAAACTATAGTTGAGGAAGGTGACAATTCTTGTAGGGATTTTTGAAGCAGAACAAGTAGGATAGTGACTCATGGTGTCATCAGAAGCAGCATGCCGCATGTATGTGAATCTGGGATATCAGTAGGCTAGTATACAATGGTTGTGGCCTATGGGTGTTTAAGACAGTTAATCTGATTTCGTCTATATAGTATTCTAAGCCATTCCTTGATCTTGGGTTCTTTTGTGCATAGATCACACGATTCCAATTCCTGATTTTTTCCAGTTGGTTTTCATGGAAGTGCTGCCATGCCTTGATCCACACAAATCTATACCCCATGCTAAACTTGTTGATTCTTTTCAATAGTGTGCTTGTCTTATGAATGTGACAGGGCACAAGTGGTAGGATGGCCTCCTATTAGATCATTTCGGAAGAACTCCATGGCCACTAATGCACCAAAAATCAATGACAACAAGGACTGCAAGTTGGAATCTGGATGCCATTATATAAAGGTTAGCATGGATGGCGCCCCATATCTTAGGAAACTTGATCTAAAAACGTATGGAAGTTATTCAGGGCTCTCTTCAGCCCTCGAGAAAATGTTCAGTGGCTTCACAATGGGTAAGATTTCTCTGCAATGACCTCCAAATAGCTGTCTCAATTGCTGCTTAAAAAGGCTATGAGTTCTGCAGCTAGACCTTGTTCACCATGCCCTTGTATTTTGTTTAAGATGTTCCCACTCATTGCTTTGGCGGAAATCAGCATATGACTTAGTTGGAAGACCATTTAATATGTAGCTCATGCTAAGGCTTTTAGCTTCAGGCGTTGCAGTACGAAAACATGTTAGGCAAGAAAAAAATTAGGCTCACTCTCTTAATGACCTTTCACTATCTTGTTCTACTCGTCAGAGCTCAAATTTGTTGTTTAGATTTCGTAGATGTGTGTCTTTCTCCTTTCCCTTTCATAGTCTTTTAGATACAAGTTCTGTTCTTAGCTACATCAACAAACATCGAAGTTGCTTTGATGCTTATGAATTATGTAATCTCACCTAGTCTAGTAAGAAGAATCGGTTGTCTTCATTCAATGCCCTAGTGTTTCTATCACCCTCAAAATAATTGTTGAAGTTCTCTAAATACCTTAACAGCACCTAACATAAGTTGTGGATGTTTTCGATAGGTCAAAATAGTAACCAAGGCCTCCCATGTCAAGTTGAATTCAGTAAGAGTAGATTGATTGATAATCTTCACTGCTCTGAGTATGTTCTTACATATGAAGACAAAGATGGTGACTGGATGTTAGTTGGTGATGTCCCATGGAAGTAAGTATACAAACATTTCTCTCGTGACTGCTAATCCCAATCACTTGAGAAGGCTTGACTGCTTTTTAATGCCCTTGATTATTCTTTTTTCAGCATGTTCATGGACTCTTGTAGGAGGCTGAGGATCATGAAAAGTTCAGAGGCAGTTGGGCTAGGTATAACACCAATTAAAATCAATAAACTTCTTTTTCATTAGATTGAACTTTGGATCCTCTCCCTCTGATATTCTTATGCTGCATGAACGAAAATATAAAATGGTTATGCAATCCAATCTCAGAACTTTGAACAGAAACTTTCAAAGTAGCAATTTGCTTATTGCATGTCTGCTTTTCGCAGCGTCAAGAGCTAGCGAGGGATGATCAGGCATTCCATGTACAAATGAACAGTGAACAATGATCTGATGTTAATCAAAGATCTTCTACCAGAAGGGTAGCTCTGCTTGGATATTGTTGGTGTCTGCTGGCTGCAGGCTGCAGCAAGTCGATCTTTTAGAAAATATGTTGTGATGTACAGCTCATACTCCTAAGTATATTAAGATTTGTGTTTGACTTAGAGTTGGCTTGAGTATATGTGGTGCTGTTAGACTACAAATATTTGTAATGTAAGGCTGCACTTTGATGAAGCTCATTTGACCCCTTCCGTAGTTGACAAAACTATTACCAGAACCAATGGGAAATAACGAATTTTGTTAGCTTAATACGAAGAGTAAAAGAATAGGTTGGGACTTGAGTACAACTTGTTCAACTTCAAGATGCAGACTCCTCTGAGAAAGAAGTATCTCCTGACTTAAGGTGTAAGAACATTATATTCGATCACTAGTAATACAGCAAGTTCTGTGGCAAACAAAAGACAATATTGGTGGAACTGGCTGTTTTCGAAGCAAGATTGAGCCTTGTTGGCCATCCTCACTGATGGTTTGATGAATGAAGGTGGTATAGTGGTATCTCTTGATCTTCCTTTGTTGGTTAGGGATCATGGCAAATTGGCAATCATCACATTTCAGCATGATATTTTTACCCAAAAAAAGAAAGAAAAAATATCATATTTAACACTCTTTAACAATGCCCCTAAGCACTTTTTAACAAAATTCTTATGTTATAGAGGTACGTAAGGGTACCGATAAATTATGAAGTTTTTAAAGTTCATGAACCCTCCTACCAAAACTTTTGACACCATTGTTTTCGTTGAATAATCTAGGAGGGACAATGTTGTTGAAAACATGTGATAATAATTGAGAGTGCAACAACCTATATGAGAATTATTTCTAATTCTAATTACTAATTTCTAATCCCCATATATGTTTCTAGGATGCCTTTAGCCAATTTTCGTCCGATTTCATTTCGTAGCCGAAACAAGGTTTTTTCGTGGATAATAGTCCACAAAAACCGGCTTTTTGGGTCGATTTTTGATTTTCCGAAAAAGTCTTTGAAAGTGACCTAGAATGCACCTAGGGTGTATTGGAGCATAATTGGAGCAATTGGCAATGCAATTCTTTCGTCTTGATAGTTTTTCGGTATGTTTACCGCTCGATTTGAGCATGTGAGTTATGGACAAAACTGATGGTTTGGGCAATGCCTAGGCTTCTTTTTCCCAATTTTCTTGTTCACTTCTTCATTATATGTATGTAGGATGCCTCCCGCCAATTTTCGACCGATTCTTTTTTGGGGTCAAAACGAGGTTTTTTCGTGGATAATAGTCCACAAAA
>CAAKMY010085982.1:0-43371 GCA_901111285.1 Corrigiola litoralis | reverse complement strand
TTGTATTCTCAAATGTATCATAACATACAACTCTTCCCCACTATCACAATTGCCAAGTTAACAAGGGTGTCAAAAAAGTTCAATGTTCCAGTTAAGTTCACTACATTCTGCTTCAAGAGTATATAGTCCAACTTGGATTGGAGTTTCAATTAAAATGGACAAAACAATCAATCCTATAATAGGAGATGGTACCAAAAACTTGAGTAGTTAAAAGCAAGATGCAGCTATGTTAACTTCAATAGCCTTAAATACAAAGGCTACATATGAAACACTACTTGTGCTCCTGCACCGATTCACGGACAAGACTACAAGAGCACTTAACTCTATTCGCAATGGGAAGAAAAGTTCACCTATTAAGCTTGCCTTACCTGGTAACAACCGACATAAAGGAGCAGAGCAATGACAGTAACAGCTGGAGTGTTGTCCAGGAAAGTGAAGTAAGCACCAAGAAGCAATAGAGAAATTACCTGTCAAAAAAACAAATGCACTTTTCTTCAAGCATCAAGATGTGAAAAATAAGTACACAGAGAGACAAACAGAGTGAGGGAAAGATTACCATCCCAGATACACCTCCGAGTAGTAAAGGTCTTCTCCCAACTTTATCAATAATCAAAACAGCAATTCCAGTCATAATTAGCTGCAATCAGCAGAGCCATGTCAATATTTGCAAACGAGAGATGTAAACCACAAGAAAAAGTTCAGAGTTAGATTTTATAAATCATGTTCTACAAAAACATTAAACAAATTTAGCAAAGATAGAGTTTTACTAACAATATACAACAAGATAACAGGACATATTTCTACGGTAACAAGACATGCTCAGCAAGAATCCTCAATATCTTAGACGCTATCTTCTATGAGGAATAAGGCCATAGTGATATATCACATCTTGGTCCTGTAAATAGAAACATGAAAACTTTATTTATGTGCAACCTCAATCTCCAAGACTTTTAAAGGGAATTCTCTCTGTGTTGCAAGATTGTTCAAGCTGAAAAGAATACGAAGTGCATACAAGATACCTGGTGCTATCACATGATATCCGAGATTAAATACGATATGTCATGCAGATAATTTTAAATTTTTTCCTATTGTTAAGTGTAAGAATTCGTACATCCAGACCTCCCAAGACCCTGCATTACAGGAGGTCGACTGCTTTTTTTTTCATGCTTCCTCTAGTATAATTCTTTTTCTTTTCTTTTTTCTTTTGAGGGGGTGGGGGATGCGTATAGGAGCGAAGGGAAAAAAAGATACGCAGTAGGAGATGCAAAACTTGAGAAGGCAGGCATGCTTCATCAGTACAGAAAAATCTACCTTAAATAAACCAAGAAGAATAGAGACCCTTGTTGCATCGGAAGCTGCAGAGAATCCTGCATTCTATACGATAGCTGTTAGTTAATGAACAATTGAACAGTGACATGAGATCTCATAACCCTCCATAAGATAAGGCAGTGAAGCTACGAAGGTAGTCAATTTAATTCACAATCCGTATATGCAATTCAAATATCTTACCTGCAAAAAACTTGCAGCATAGTACAGTACACTTGGTTGACCAGTTATCTAAGAAGCACAAGCATCATAAGGTATATGTGTAAGTGCATCAGCAAATGTAGAAAATGTGTTGTATTCCAATTTCCAAAACAAAAATGCTACCTGCTGAAACAAGACTAAACCGCAACCAATAACAAGGGCTTTCAAGTATTTCCCCCTAAACAACTCAAAAGTCGAGACATCATCCAGCTCACCAGCAACAGAAAGTTCAGTCAGGATCTCATCCACTTGTTGTGGAGCTGTATCACTGAAAGCTGCACCTCTGAGACGGCACATGCAACTAATGGCAGTCTCCCTTAAGTCCTGCATGTTTCCTTTCCCTCGTATAGCACACAAAAGCAACCATCTAGGAGATGCCGGCAGCCACCACATTCCAATTGCCATTGTAATCGCTAAAGGAAAACTAGCTCCATACATATAGCGCCAACCAGCCACAACATCCACTAAAAGGCTACCAATCGAATAGCCAATCTGCAAGAATTTGAGAATGAAGTTAATGGAGGGCATAGGATGCTGCATGCCCTTAGAAATGGCCAATTGTAAAGATAGAAGAGCTAAAAACTTACAACCACACCGATGACTATGGCGAACTCTTTCATAGAGACTAATTGACCGCGTATATGAGATGGTGCAGTCTCAGCAATGTACATTGGTGCAGCATGCATTGCCTGAAAAAAAAAAAACTACACGAAATTACACTTATCATAAAATTAAAGAAGACGCTCTCTTGCTGTACAATAACAAAAATAACCCCCCCCCCCCCCCCCCCAATGAAGAAATGACAATTTTAAAGTACATACCAGTCCAATTCCTATGCCAAAGATTAAACGTCCAACAACCAAGATTGCATAGTTGGGAGCCAGTGCTGTGACTAGAGCTCCAATGAAATACAGTATAGGAGCTGCAATCAACTCTTTCCTCCGTCCTATAAAAAAATTCATAAATCTCACATAATGACATCAAAAAGTCCCAAAGTTCAAAACAATTATTTAAGTTTCTAGAAGTACAAACCGAGGAAGTCAGCAACATTAAAGGCCAAGACAGAACCTATCAGTGCCCCGTACAATGATGCGCTGCTCTGCAAAATGCCTCATCCATAAAACTCCAGATCAAAGAAATTATTATATATATAACCATCAGAAACCAGTCTATAGTTGTTAAGAGGCTATATAGATATATAATATCAAGAGTCAATAGTAGTAGCACCCAAAACAAGTATTCATAACGGAAGGAATATACTCACTATTAGACCGACTTGAACAGAACTCAAGCCGTACCACGTAGTTCCACTAAGAGTTGATGACTGCAACAGAAAGACGAAGTTAAAGTTACTACTTCAATTCAAATTAAATAATACAATGCAATAATAAATTGCACTGCATAGGAATAGCCAATACCACCCAAAACAATGTCTACTCCACAAGTCATTTAGATGCAGAGAAGCGGGAAGGGAGAGAACCCACACAAATGGAGTACAAATAGCACATGCTACCATCAAATTCCATAAGTGATATCTCCTTGGATGACCTTGAAATCGATTTATATGGATAATGCACACGCACAGGCGTGCGCAGAGACACTTACATAGAAACTAGATGACAACACATGACTGATCCTTTTGATTCAGGAGAGAGTCAACATAGCAAAGGTTAACTATTCAGGAGTTGAAAAGTAATCTAAGGACCATTCAGGCCAACTGAAAATAAACTGATGTTCTCCCCAAAGAAGCACATAATTGCTTTCTATGCTTATGAATATTACAGCGCCCTTCTTAGACTTCTGTTATCAAGGTTGGGTTGGGGCTTATACTATGGCATCACAAGCTAAGAACAACATACAGTAATAAGAGTCTGTAAAATGTCTCACGAATCAAACACGCTCAAGGGGGATAATAGAAAGACTAGCTTAGTAATCAAATTCCTGCAGCAGATTACCGATTTAATCAAGTAATGCACGCAAAATGCTAAATCACACAACCCCCTGGCCCCTACTAAAGTTTAACATTTCTACACAATCTAACTACAAGTAATTTTTCGCCTAGAATAATGAGCTAAAAAGTTCAGTACATAAAATAACAAGGATAGGCAAATGTATGTAACCTTCACACCTCAATCGAAATGGTAGCACATGAAGTAGCACCAATGTCATAACCAAAAAGTAGACCTCCAAGAGCTGGGAACAGAAATCTGCACAAGTAAAAACAGTCGATTTCACCCCATTCATCATCAACACATGAATCGAAGACTCAAGCCATTAAGCAAGGGCCATTACACAATTCTTTTGAAAAATAGTAGTTTGTGTTTTGATTATATGATCATCACAAATTCTTAGGAAAGACCGAAGACGAGCTCCCTGGCAAGCTAAATCAACTCGAACTTGGTGCAAGCGTAAATCAAATTTGAGATATATATGCCTTTGTTGGGCCAGCATGGCTCCGTCTTTTCTTTAGACTAATTGATTACGGAAACAACAAACTAAAAAGAGTAAACTAGAACTAGTGTTCCAATTAGAAAAACAAATAATATATCAATCACAAAAGTGAACTTCATAATTACAGTTTCCATCAATGCAGTGACTCATCTGCCTATCTTCTTCTCAGAAAAGACTAGTAATCATCAAACACTAAAAAAAATCCATACAACACAGTCATTTAATTAAGAGTGATTAACCAAAAGAATTAACGAAAAAAAAAAAAAGGTTGATGAGCTCACGCGACAATGCAGGAAAGGAGAGAGTAACTCTCCGGCGAAGGCGGTCCTCCATCTAAAAGCGGCTCTTTTGCTGAATTCTGCAACACATCAAAAAATAAGAATGCAATAAATCTTCAGATTTTGCAGTTGCCAAACAGTAATTCAGTTAAGAAAATAGAACAACAAAAAAATGCTGAGCAGCAGTGTTAATTTCCAAAACATAAAGTCAAAATCAGATCATTGTATATTAGTAAATGTGTTTGACTTTAAGGTGATCATTTTGAATGTAATGCTAATACAAAGTGTTAACAGTTTTAACTAAAGTTAAAATTAGACCGTCTTTCTAACGTACAGTTGGGTACCTTAGGGGAGAAGGATAGAGGTTGGCGCTCGAAATCGGAGGTGGCGGAAGCCATTCACTTAGTTAATTGGCTTGGGAGTTGAAATCAAAAATGTAGTTTGCTTTTATATAACTAACGTTGACTTTGGTGCCTTTCTATTAAATTGGGTCTAACTCCATTTTAATACCGTTATCTAATCTAATACCCGGACATCATCATTGGCGAAACACAGCCACGTAAATAATGACCCAATCATTTTTATTTTGGGACATAATAACGAGCCAATCATTAGGAATATATCTTTCCGTATTGACAAGTTTGGATTTTGATTTTTATCCATGTTTTTTTTTTTAGTGTTTTTTGATAAATACACTGTATATCAATTCATTAATTTTTTATCAGGGCGAAATATATCTAAATTATATCTAAATTATTAGGTGTATACATGAGTGTGTGTTCCAGTTTTAAATTTATTGTACTATCTTATATTGTGTTTTCAGTAATAAAAGAATTAGCTCAAATAGTTAGAGCTTCTTTGTCCCAAGGAGGTTAAAATTTTAATTTTAGAGCCACTTCATGCATACATTTCAAATTAAAAAAAAAATGTACTTCCAAACATTTTTATGTTTTTCTGTACAAAGTATAAGAAACTTAAACGGAAACACTTGATCCTGTGAGCCCATGTTGATGTTGGCAGCCAATTCTTCCAAACATGCTTTTTTTATGAAGCTTGCATCATAGTGAGGGATGTGAATAACATATTTGTGAACTTGTAGGTCTGTTGTTTTATGAAGCTTGCATCAGAACTTATAAAGAGGGAGGTCACAGTGAGAGATGTGAGTCGATTCCTTCAATTTTAGTAACGGTTTTTGTTCCTGTGGAGAATTTGGGTGACAACATAATGCTGCTTATTGAATTCATTACGATTGTTCTTTGCACGTCATATATAAAGCCAATTTTGTTGATTTGGTCACTCTTACAGCTGCGGGGGAAAACTTTTGGCAGAGATTACATAATTGGTTGCAGTCTTGCAGAAGATACACCACAGACCAATATCCAATATAATTCGTAAGCAATATAACATCTTTTTGAACTTGTCTCTGATAACAACATGATCATCTGCCCTGACTTACACATCATTTGAGGTAGGGTGCACAGCAACTGTAGAGATGCTTCCATGTGTAAACCTATATACACTACTTTCAAAAACACTGAAGTCTTACAACAATTTGGCCTCGATCTCCTCCAGCGTTAGCCCCTTTGTCTCGGGTATAATAAAGAATATGAATACGAGGGACAAGACAGCTATGCCAGCGAACATAAAGAATACAGCTCCAGCTCCAATGAGTGCCTGCAACAAATAGTTGGTCAAATATGTTTCCTCACTAACCAGTCGTGATGGATTTACTACTGAAGAGTGTCTTTTACTTTCAAACATGACCAATTACAAAACAAAATAGGAAGAGTGAAAACGGAGGCGATGATTGAGGTGCATTTGAGCAGATCGTATTTACCAACTCTTTAACAGCATGCAAGTCTCGTTTTGGTTCTTAAAAAGTTATTCGTGAAGAAAGGAAATCCGATAGTCTGTTTCTCAGAGTCTGGTAAAAGAAGAGTAGGCAAGTTTCCAAAACTTGAAGGAAAAGCTAAATGAAAGCAGCTAATATAAGTTCATACCTTCAAGGGAGAAAATGCAAAAGTCACAAGTGCATTCGCCCCAAAATTTATGAGCACAGCTAAACTTATTCCTCTCCCTCTCATGCGCAAGGGAAAAATTTCAGAAATCATCAGCCAGCCAATCGGACCGAACGATAACTGCAATGACATGGGATAGAAAATTGTGAGTTAAATAAAAGGTATCATGTACAAGGCCAAGGGTCTGCAAGGTACTTCATACTGAAGCAGCAGAATATACAACTCTTCCCCACCATTCACAATCACCATATTAACGAGGGTGTGAAAATAGTTGATTGTTACAGTGAAGTCTACTACTCCGTACATTCTACTACTCCGTACATTCTACTTCAAGAGATATATAGTCCTATCGGGATAGATAGTACCAAAATTTTGAGTAATTGAAAGCAACATGCAACTATGTGAACTTCAATAGCCTTAAATACAAAGGCTATATATGAAATTCTACTTGTACTCCTGCAAGATTCATGGACAAGAGCACATAACTCTATTCGCAATGGGAAGAAAAGGTCAACTATAAGTGGATTAACTTGCCCTTACCTGGAAACAGCCGACATAAAGGAGCAGAGCAACGACAGCAACAGCTGCTGTGTTGTCCAGGAAAGTGTAGTACGCTCCAAGAAGCAACAAAGAGATTACCTGTCAAACAAACAAATCCACTTTTCGTCAGGCATCAAGATGAGAAAATCAAATACATCCAGACATCCAGTTGATATTGCCCACGAGGATCGCACATCAACATACTGTAACTGCCATTAGTTTGCCTATTGTATTGAAGATTACACCTTACAAGGACACAAAGAGATAGACAGAGCTAGGGAGAGATTACCATCCCAGATACACCTCCGAGTAGTAAAGGTCTTCTCCCAAGTTTATCAATAATCAGAACAGCAATTCCAGTCATAATCAGCTGCATTCAGCATATTAACGTCAATATTTGGAAAGGAGATGTAAACCACAAGAAAAAGTTATTAATCATGTTACAAAAACATTAAACAAATTCAGCAAAAACATTAAACTAAAGCTATACAACATGAAAACAGGACATGTTTCGATGATAACAAGCCATGCTCAGCAAGAATCTTCAAACATTTACGCACTATCTTCTATGAGGAATAAGGTCATAGTCAAATAGCACAACTTGACCCCCTGTGAATAATTTATGTAAAAGTTTATTTATGTGTAACCTCAATTTCCAAGACTTTTAAGAGAATCCTCTCTGTGTTGCAATATATACAAGCTAAAAAGAAGACTAAGTGCATAGGAGCTACATGGTGGCATGGTGCTATCACATGATATCTGAGGTTAAATACGATATGTCGTGCAGAGAATTTTATTTTTTTTTGTTTATCTATATGTTAAGTGTAAGACTGCTTACATCCAAACCTCCCAGGACCCTGCATTACAGGCAGTCTCCTGTTTTTTTTTTTTTTTTCTTTTTCTTTTCATGCTTCCTCTGGTATTTAGTTCTGTTTTGCCTTTTCTTTTGAGGGGTGGGGGATCGTGTAGGACAAAGGAAAAAATGATATGCAGAAGGGAACACAGAAACTTCAGACGGAAGACATGCTTCCACATTAGTACAGAAAAGTAGAAAAGTCTACCTTAAATAAACCAAGAAGAATTGAGACCCTTGTAGCATCGGATGCTGCAGAGAATCCTGCATTCTGTAGGATAGTTGATAGTTATTAAACAGTGACATGAGATCTCATAAGTCTCCATAAGAAAAGGTGGTACAGCTAGGAAAGTAGTCAATGTAATTGACAATCCATATATGAAATTCATATATCTTACCTGCAAGATATTTGCAGCATAATACAGTACACTTGGTTGACCTGTTATCTGACAAGCACACGCATCATAAGATGTGTAAGTTCATCAGAAAATGTAGAAAATGTTTTGTAATCCAAAAGAATAATTTTACCTGCTGAAATAAGACTAAACCGCAACCGATAAGCAGGGCTTTCAAGTATTTCCCCCTAAACAACTCAAAAGTCGAGACATCATCCAGCTCACCAGCAACAGAAAGTTCAGTCAGGATCTCATCCACTTGTTGTGGAGCTGTATCACTGACAGCTTCACCTCTGAGGCGGCACATGCAACGAATGGCAGTCTCCCTTAAGTCCTGCCTGTTTCCTTTCCCTCGTATAGCACACAAAAGCAGCCATCTAGGAGATGCCGGCAGCCACCACATTCCAATAGCCATTATAATCGCTAAAGGAGAACTGACTCCATACATATAGCGCCAACCAGCCACAACATCCACCAAAAGGCTCCCAACCGCATAGCCAATCTGCATTAAGTAATATCGCAAGCTTACCACCAGAAGCAAAGGCAGAAAATGTTGGCTGTGAGAATGAATTAGATGGAGGGCATAGGATGCTTCATGCCCTAAGAAACTGCCAATTAGAAAGAAGGAAGAGCTGGAAACTTACAACCATGCCGATAACTATGAAGAACTCTTTCAGAGAGATTAATTGACCTCGTATATGAGATGGTGCAGTCTCAGCAATGTACATTGGTGCAGCATGCATTGCCTAAAAAAAAAAGAACTACACGAAATTACACTTATCATAAATTTAAAGAGACACTTTCTTGTTGTAAAGAAAGAAAAATGCAAATTATTGTGAGTTCAAGTGGCCTTAACTAAAGACAATAGTTTTAAATACTTTGGCAAAGGTAAGACACATACAACATAACCCCCCAAGAAGGATATGTTCTACAATAATAGGGGTACATACCAGTCCAATTCCTATGCCAAAGATAAAACGTCCAACAACCAAGATTGCATAGTTGGGAGCTAGTGCTGTGACTAGAGCTCCAATAAAATACAGGATAGGAGCTGCAATCAACTCTTTCCTCCGACCTACATAATGTATTTAACAAATCTCACATAATTATATAAAAAAATCCCAAAGATTGAAGCAATTAACCAATTTTCTAGAAGTGCACACCTAGGAAGTCAGCAATATTAAAGGCCATGACAGAACCTATCAGAGCCCCATACAATGATCCACTGCTCTGCAAAATGCCTCGTCCATAGAACTCAGATCAATAAACTTATCATATATATAACATCAGAAACCAGTCAACAGTAGTTGAGAGGCCATATAAAAATATGTTATCAAGAGTTAGCAGTAGCAGCTCCCACTTCCTTCAGTCAGTATTCATGAACGGAAGAATGAATATACTCACTATCAGACCGACTTCAACAGAACTCAAGTTGTACCACGTAGTTCCACTAAGAGTTGATGACTGCAACAGAAAGTCAAAATTAGTTACTAGTTCATATGTAATTAAGTATAGGAAGACTATAATTATTTGCACTGTGTAGGACTAGCTAATACTGCCCAAAAGAATATCTAATCCTCAAGTCATCTAAATGTAGAGAAGGGGGGGGGGGGGGGGACCCACACAATTGGACTGCGAATAGCACATACTACTGTCAACTTCCATAAGTGATATCTCCATGGATGATCATGAAATTCACTTGTATGGATAACGTACATGCACAGACGTGCGCAGATACTCACTAAAAAAAACAAGATGACCACAAATGACTGATTCTTCTGATTCACAAGAGAGTCAACAAAGCAAAGGCTATTCAAGAGTTGAAAAGCAATCAAAAAACCATTCAGATCAACTGAATTACAACTGATGTTTTCACCACAGAATTGCTTTCTACAATGTCCTTACTCATGCTAAAATATGCATTCCTGAAGATATTTCAACCATTGATAACACTGCAAAGTAACTACCATGAACGTTACAGCGCCCTTCTTGTACTCTTGTTATCAGAGTGGGGGTGCTCAAACTATGGCGTCACACTTCAGAGCAACATACACTAATAAGAAGCTGAATAATGTCGTTACCAATCAAACATACAGCACCCTTCCTCCAGCAGATTGGCATTATAAATCAAGTAATGCACTCACAACATTGAATCACACAATCCCCCAGCCTAGGACTATGTAAAGTTCAAAATATTTACACAATCAATCCAAAAGTTAATTTTCACCTAGAATAACATAAGAAAGTTCAGTATACATACGAATGCATAAGAAGAATTCTATGTAACCATCAGACCTCAATCGAAATGGTAGCACTTGAAGTAGCACCGATGTCATAACCATAAAGTAGACCTCCAAGAGCTGGGAATAAAAATCTGCAAATATACGAATCTAAGCATTAACGAGGACAGATGATCAGAAGAAGTCCTTGGAGAGGCCGCCTTCTTTATCATAAAAGTAGACGGAGCTATGTAGCCTAACAAAGGGCTTGCATGTAGATGATGGCTTGAAGCTCGTCTACTTTTATCATTAAAGTTGACAGTGCCAGGGCCGTTCCTAAGGTTTTGTAGGCCCTGGGCGAACCAAATTTTCGGGGCTTTTCAATCAACATTGTAAAAAAAAAATCATGTGACAATGAGATTAAATATATTTTTCATAAAATATATTGGGGAAAAATTATATATGTATGCAAGTCGACCCCAAAGAAACAGACACTAGCAACCATATTGACAAAATAAACACACTATTAAAAAGGGCTCTAAATATTAAGCATAGTGTACTAAATGCCAACTTTCATATAGTTAAAATTAATACCTCAAAAACATTTGTACAATGTGCAAATTTGAGATTACAAAATTGAATATAAAATTACAAATTGAGAGAGACATTTTTATAATAGTGGGAATAGAAGATAAAAAAATATAATAGATAAAAAATAATTGGAGAACTAAAAAACTGGGAAATAACAATGAAAAACAAAGAAGATGAAAAATCAATAGGAAAATAGGTGTTGAGTTTACAAAAGAATGGAGTAAAAGTAGGTGAGTGATAGTTGTAGTTGTTTTTCCTTGTTTTTATTCTACATTTTATTTAATTATTTATTTGAGTCTCTTTACACTAAAATTTATGGAGAAGTTTCATTATGAGTCCTTCGTCTACAAAAAATTCTCCTACTTTAAATTAGAACTCCATTGGTATTTTTTTAATTAGTTTATTAGTTTGAAAAATGTGAACTATATTCGTGACTCCAATTTTTAGAAGAGATGTTATTCGAGGATAAATATTAGAATTAAACCAAATAATATGTTTTGTTGTCATATTACAAACTCTAGTCTTTGTTAAGTTCGATCATTAGTTTGACAACCTATATCAGAAAATTATGATACATATATATCATTCCATATACTAGTCTTATAGTTATTATCTATTACTACTTATACATTATCACTAGCCCCCCATAGTTCATAGATAAGGTTTCTCACTCTCCTCTCAAATGCAAATTATACATAATATAAGGATTTTTTCTTTTTATATAACAAAAATTTTAGAAAATGGGTCATTTGAGTGTTTGGGCCCAGAGCGGTCGCTCTCCTGACCTCCCCCTCTAGGCCGCCCAACTGACCTCCCCTTCTAGGCCGCCCAACAAAGGGGTTTGCATAAAGCTTGAGTTGATTTAGCTCGCAAGGAGTTGGTCTACTTTAATCATAAACATATATGGTCTAGTCTAAGAAGTTGTGCATGACCCAATAAACACAGCATCAGTAAACAATATATTAATCTCTATAGATAGAAAAAAGGATTTGGAATGTCTCCTCTCGAGACAAAACAGACTATATGTAAAAGCGGCTCTTATGCTGAATTTCCAAAGAAAAAAGAAGTTGAACATCAAGTGATGATCACCAACAATTTAGAATAAACTTAACTGTTTCAAAAATTGATGAAGCCGCTGTTAGATAAATGAAAGAAAGAACTCACGCGACAATGCAGGAAAAGAGAGAGTAACATTCCGGGGGAGGCTGCCCTCCATTTATAAGCGGCTCTTGTTCTGAATTCTACGTACGTAAAATCAATGACAAACACATAATTGGTGAGAAGCAGTAGCAATAGCAATAGCAGTAGTTTCGGAATTGGGAAAGTGAGTAGCTACCTCAGGGAAAGAGGAGAGTGGTTGGCGCTCGAAATCAGAGTTGGCGGAACTCATTCTGCCTGCGTTTTTGGTAGCTGAAATCAAAAGCTACTTTGTCTGCTTTATATAACTAGCGCTGTCTAACTTTCTTGCTCAGTTTGTCGGTTTTTAAATTCCTACTTTCCGTCTCCAGTCAATAGCTTTATCTAGTAGGCCCAACTCTAGTCTTTTTCTGGTAAAAGACGCCAACGTAACTATATTATTACTCTAATGGTTTGGACTGTATTTTCCGAACTGAAAATTACTCAGTAGGGGGTTATTTCTCAGCTGGAGACGATAGTATCTCTTGCTTCTTTTCTATAGATGAATATTCTACAGTCTACATACGCGATTTCACTTGTCCCTCAGGTTAGATGGTAGCTTAGACTAGCTCAAATACATGCAACTATGCAAGTTTGTCATATGAATGCCAAGCCTTGAGCTCGAGTAATGTTATTTGAGTTGAAGTTTCTCTTTAAGCAACCAACGTGGCCAAGTGCACGCCACTAGACCCGAACAACGTGGGACAATGCTTGTTCGTTCATATCCCTTTCAATCCTGTTACTTCCAAAGTTCCAATAGCTCTTTAGCGGCTCAGAGAAATCATAAATGCCGTAGGACCACGAACCAAGCGCATACCATCAATGTTAGTATATCACATCTACCACTAAGATTGGGGCAAGACTTCTTAGGTTACTAGCATCCTCTGGAAACTAATATGTTGAATACCCTTGATATAATCACGAGCAAAATAAACCACAAGCAGGAAGTAGTAGATAGTAAGAGAACTGTAGCGGATCAGAACTGTACTAGAACAAACAGAGGAAGAAAATGGCCAATTGGCCATCACTTAATGTATTAAGAGTTCCAAGCAGAAAGAACATATTACAATACAAAATTGCAAGACAAAGAGGTTCTGGGTTTGTACAACTAATTGTCAGGAAATTCATTTTTGAACATAGAAGCGACAACAAATACATAGTCCAGTTGTCGATTTGCCTGCTTTATGCTCACAATTCCAACAAACACTTGTACATCCATCATTGTACTTCGTATACAAAGGCCTTATTCATCACAGGAGGTTGCTCCATTGAAAACTTTGCAAGTGAAGTCAAGTGCAAAAGTACACCCTAGCTTTTCTTGGGCTGCCAGGATTCGTACCTCGTCCAGTCCCTTTGCCCAGGGTTGAGAGCATGACCTTTGGAATGGTAAATGTATTCGTCACCCTCTCCAGAGAAGTTTTCCTTGTGATCAACTCCATACCTGCTCGGCTTCAGACTAAGTAGCTGCAGCAGATAATCAATCATAAGTCAGGTTATGATATACTAGTAGATATTTATCAGGCATGAAATTTCTCCAAACAACTGACTGACCTCATCCCCTGTGCGATCAGTTATGTAGTGAAGCCAACCATGCCATTCCGGTGGCACCTGTGAAGCATTATACCTATTCTTACTAGCATACTCCACCCACCTGTGCCTTCCTGGAAAAACCAGAATAAAAGAGAAGTCAGGTTTTCAATCCCATGAGGCTTCAACAACCATCTCCCACAAGTTGCAAGTTACTTTGTCATGATTATTGCATGTGCCCATGTGTCATTTCATAGTACTATCTCACTATAACATATTCATTCCTTAGTCTAATGGGGACTTTAAGCATGTCAAACTGTGTATCGGTCACTTTCTCTGCTTCTGTGTTCTTTTATGTACGCTTACAGCAGCAGAGAGGTACATGTATTAGCACATAGTGATTACTGAATTGTAAAATAGAAAGAAAATGCTCTACTAACAACAACATTAAAAAGGGGGAACAAACTTTACAAGGTTACGATCAAATCTACTTAGATACTAGTACAAGTTTTTAGACTATTTCGAAGTAGTCTTAGACTCTTATATATCCCCATATTATTCCCTACTTATGGATCACCTGTAAATGTACAGGGAAGACTGTAGATGTACAACGATTTTGCCAAACTTCAATGATCCAATATAAATATACACATAGAAAGAGGGAGAGCACCAGGAAAGGTATATGCAAGCAGAGACTAACCACACTGAACATTCATGTTCTCATAGTACTTATTGCCAAATTGATCGACGCCAACAACCTTTGCCCCAATATTGTGGATCTTTGTTTGCCTGAACATATAAAAAAGGATTAACTAGCTATACACACGCCTTCCAATGCCAAATCAGGGTAACACCAAGTACGAATGGCACGTTGCTCTGACTCAAATTTAAAGTCCAAGTTAAGAGAAAAAATAACTGTTGTCTTGCTCAATAACGGGTAAAACACAAGTCCCAACTACATATGTCATGTGTATTCCTTTAGATTACAGATATTGGGTATTTGGGTAAACCATAAACGGTAAAGCAAGATGTTTGCTCAGGGGCTATTTAGAGGTCATGCAATACATTACACAATCAAAAGAACTGGGGCGACAACAGGCATAAAGAAGCGAAACTAAGATGGAAGAGAGATATCATCGATCTCTCTCTTGATTAAAAAGAAGTCCAGCTATTTTCTTCTATTTTCAGGTAAAAGTTCAATTTTCTCAATATACAGAGAGCTATAATACACAAAAGGGGTAGAAATGTTAAGCTAACTCATTGCAAGTGGACAATAAACTCTTTGAGTGAGTACTAGCAGTAGTTGTCCATCTATGTCCAAAGGCGCCAAAGATTCATAATTATTTGGTTTCGAAATATGAATATATGATGGACTATATCAAAATTGGCTCATAAAACCCTCTACACTTCAATTATATTGGAGTCGTAGATGGTAAACACTCTTCATCTCAAGGGTCAATTGGAAACATTCTCTTGGTAACAATTATGATAATTACCGAGGCAAGGCCTTGTATGCCCCCCACCCACCTTAAGCCACTTGTATAAGAACCTCTTTGAAGACATTGGGGTAATGTAATGTTGTCATAGTAGTAATAGTAGCAGCAGTAGTAGTAATATAAGTAATGTGGCCTATTACTTTGGAACGCAAAAATGTAGATAATGCTTATTATATCAATCGAAAGGGGTATCAGCTGCGTAGCAGTAAATTCCGGAAAAAGAGAAACATTGCAAGCTTACAGAGTATAAAATATGGTGCATAACGACATAACTCATCAGCATAAACAAACTGAAATTGAAGCTATCCTCAATTACAAACGCGAAACAATTCCACAATAACCACAAATTCATTGGCAATTATTCGCAGCATTCGGAACAGACATTGATTCAAAATGTAAGGCAGACTCCGGAACTTAATTAGTTTTTATGATAGTCATCGTAACATACGACTCGTAAGTCACAACAAATTCAATTTATTCCGGAACAAAGTCATAAAAAAGCAGATGAGAAATGCACTTACAGAAGGTTGCCGTCCGGTAGACATCTCCTGAAACAAAGCAAAATCAAATTCAATATCATCATCAACATAAAAATAAGAATGAATCGATAAAGCTGCTGAAACACAAAGCAAACGAAAGCTACATAAGATTTGGATTTCCGAGATAAACAGCCTGAAATCAGCTCAAATTTCCAGCTCAATTTGTATATTTAACCACGAAAATGTCTAAACAATGATAAAATTAGATCGCAAACCCTAATTTCATACCGATTTGAACACTTCTCCTGTTAACATAGCTATGTAATAATAAATGGACTGCTAAATTCAAATTAAAAATAAAAAAAAAAAGATGAAAAGCTTACAAATAACCCTCATGTTTGAGCTCGCGAAGGAAGTTTCCGAAACCCTTCTCCTTGATAGCGCTGAGGGCGTTCTTCACGATTGACGCCATTTTTCTTTAATTTTCTCTCTCCTCACAACTCACCGTGGCCTTTTTTACACTTTTGGGTTCTTGGCTCACTTCTAGGTAAAGAGTTAAAACATTCCATTTTTATTTTTATTTATTTTAAATGCTAAAAACATTTATTTATGCATTGGGTTTACTAGTTTTTTTTTTTTTTTTTTGCATAAAATAGGTCTTGTAAAATTAAAATCGATGCCCCTTTTTGGCCTAAAAAATTCACGTGGTAAAAAATTTGGTTAGAGACCTGTCTTTCGATGGATTTGTTTTTATTGGCTTAGGTAGCTTTATTGTCACTTTCAGCAACTCCATTAGCTAACCATTTTTAATCTGGGTGTGGTTTTACGAACTTTCAAATTATTATAATCAAAGTATAACTATAAGTGGATAGCTCTACAGTTATAGATTTATAGGTATGTTCAAAACAATTTTATTATACAATTTATAATAGTACATTTGTATGAGAAATTAGACCGTTTTAAAACAATCAATTTTTTTTACAATGTTGATAACAAAAAGGACAAGTTTAACTCAATAATGTGATTATATTTTGTTAAAAATAATAAATAAATAAAGTGTTTTTTATAATTTGTGCCATAAAATATGCGGATTCCAAACCACATGCATTAAACAAACGTTATTGAATATGTTTGGTGGCGTTAGCCCAATATGAAATTAGGCCACTAAAAATACCTAAATCTGAAGTGAACATATAGGCATTAGGCAGAAGCACAACAGTTCCTTCTACCACAAAAGACCAAAAAGCCTGAGAGACTCAAGGAGGAATGGAAATTGCAGAGTACGTTGTGTCCTTTGCCGTAGAACTGATCGGGTCATCGATCATAGAAGAAGTGAAATTCTTATGGGGTTTGAAGGAAGAAATCCTCTGCTTACGGGTCAAATTAAAGTATCTGCAGAGCTTTCTTAAGGATGTTGACGCAAGACAGTGTGAAGAGGTAACTAGCAATGAACTTCTCAGAACCCATATAAAGGAGATCAGAAGACTTGTTCAAGAAATGGAGTATGTGAGTGATAAATACAGCTTCATCTTTACCCAAGGAAGCCTTCTCAGGAAGTGCATTTGCAGCCCTTTCATTTTGGTAGGCATTCACCGAATAAGGGTGAAGATTGATCAGATCCAAAGAAGAGCACAAGACGCCATCAGCACCCTGAATGATCTCAGTGGGGCTGTAGGGAGCATAACCGACGAAGAGCAAAGTTCTTCTAACTTAAGATCCAGACTATGAAAACCACGGGATTTCGTGGTCATTTTTCTTAGGAGCAATCGGGATCATGAAGAGAAGAAACCCACGTAAAAGAATATATGGGTTGCATAAGATGGTTCTTACAGTTATAATTAACTGGTATACAACTCAAGCCAGAGGCTTTCCTGATACGATTATATACAAGGGTGTTACACACTTACATATAGTTACATGCAACAGCACTAGTTATAGCTTCCTGCAATGAAGAATGGTAAAAGAAATAAAAGTTAATCTGAATGCCTAGTAACATCACACATGTAGTTGTTCTTTGTTCTTGTTTCCGGCTTATATAGCAGACAGCTCAACTTCATGGTTACAGGGACGGTACGCCACAAAGGTATGTTCTCTCGAGAACGATCCAGGATTGAAGCATGTTACTCCTCCATACTTGAATGTTTTTTGCTCACTCCTATCTCCCAAAATGATCTGTAGAACATACCATTATTCATAGCACAATCAATGTACACGTTTTCAATGCATCTCTTGTTTGTGGCCAATTGTTTCTTTATACTTGGACAGGGAAAATTCAAAATGTAAGCACAAATAGGAATAAGCAACTACCGTATGAGGAGTTGGATAGAGGTGGAGACAATGATCGTGATTCCAACTAATTGGTTGGATTGTGAGAGGGAGAGGACAGAGATGTCCCTGGTGGACAATTGTCGCGACCAACTGCAGAAAAGACGCAACATTATAGTAATGCATGGGTGAAATCTGACAAGCAAATAGAAAATACAACCAGAGCAAGAAGAACAGTAAGCTCACATGATCAAATGGATCACTGGTCTCAGCTGTTGAAGGGGGGATCAGGCATGAGCGTCGCATTCTGTACAAGAGGTCCCGGCGGAATACTACAATTTCTTGGGAATAAAACTTTATTCTGATAACAGAACCAAGAAACTTGGTCAGAAGTAGTTCTAAATTGCATAGATAACTTTTTACAGTCTTGGACTCTCCATTGTGAATTTGTGATTCAAATGGCAATATAGCCTTGTAAGACTGCTATTTAGTATTGTAAGGAAGCCTTGATGCGCTTCATCTTATAAAGAATATAATAATCATGGACAAAACGCTAGGTGTTATCACTATACCTGCAAGGGTTGCTCATGAATAAGGCATTTGGAATTTCCTTCTGAAGCTCGTCTGTTAAATATTTTGGTAATGCACACCTTGGCAATACTGATGAAGGGCCTGGCAATTTCAAGACTATAACATAAGAACGTGCATCAGAGATTAAACACTGAAGCAGGAGGGGGATGATATATCACCTGCATCGTCAGGGCTGGGAATAAACAGAAACCGACTATGCTCTTTCAATCGAGGATGTTCTGCAATCATTTTACCGAGCTTCCCAAACTGCAGTCTGCATACAAACTCAGGTCATTTATAAACTACTGAGGAATGAACTACTGAAGTACTGAGGACTATAAACAGAAAGCAGAGAATTATTGATCCCTCACCTAAGAGTAGAATAAGAATGAAACGATAGGTTGCAAGGGGAAGAACAGAATGAACCCATGAGGATGAACAAAGAAGGAACCACTTCAACAGACTCGTAACCCTCCAGAACTTCTTTTAGCTTTACCATCGTCTAAACACATGAACAATAAGCTTTAAGAGAGTGACTTAACATAAAAAATAAATTTAGGAAACAAATGGAAGGGTAACTCATATTACTTCTTCATCATCCAGCCATATGTCAGAAAGGACCACAAACATGTCATTAACTGCTTTCCTTTCCAATTCCGCAAGTTTTCTCTGTAGACAGAAACAGGTCATCAAAATTTTGAAACTCTTGCTATCCTCAAAAGGAATTTTCTGCATATTTATGCACAAAAGAGCTGTAAAACATACAGTCTCCTCAGTGGTAGATGTACCACAGCCAAAAAAATCCAGCCCAGAAACAAACGAGAGAGACTCTTCTCTGTCCTCTATAGGGGGGAAGCCACATGTATTGACCTGCACAATGCCTATTGCATTAGATATAGATAATGGTCTAACAAGATACAACAGCAGCACTATATGTCTCAGCAGGATTTTATTAATGATTTGAGTGCTACAAACATGCAGTTTTTCATAGCTAAGCAGATCAACTGAAAGCACTGCATCCAATCTCAGACAAGAGAATTTCGTGAAGATGCCTTGCAAATTTAGGAATTTCCCCTAACTAAATCCAAAAAAGCTTCCTTTTCCAGAATATGTCAACGGGCATCCATTTTATTTTGACGCAAATTTGCTTACTCCTTGTTAAATATTATCATATCAAGCAAGTCCTACCTCTTCAATCTCTTCCAAGTAAGGCTTCCAAGTTAAACCAACCTTATTATAGAGCCAATTTTGACATGAAGCAAAAATGCAGACGACTACTGAATGCAACAGAATTTGCTATGCATGCACAGCCCTTCATTGGCATCAGGGGTCGACCCAGAGATGCAAACATTTCACAATATCAGGTTCCTTACCAGAAATCATACCTAAAGCCAATTAGTAGTTGTAGTTTACAAGTATAGTTTAAAGGTTTAAGTGATCTATGTCTTATCAATGCCCTAACAACATAAACGTCAAGTACATGAAGATGACATAAGCCAAGTCTATTATGCTAGAATACTGACAATTTGGTGTTACAGTTTTCTTGAATTATAATACAGTATAACACCTCCAGCACTGCCTCTTAGTGAAAATCCTGCCAGTGGCAGCAGGTGGAGTGGTCATAGCATATGCAGCATTGCAGCCTTAACGGGCTCTCAGAGAAAAGTGTCCACGAGACCACGACTTGTGTGGGTATATATTTATAATAATGATGGGCAAATTGCAAAAGGATGACATGAAAAGGATAAGTAGGCTTTTCAAAGTTAACTCATGGAACTGAGGTATTAAAATTTTACCTTATATATTCCATTTGCAAGCATCTCACCTTCAGCTACAACTATTGTATTTTCTGTGAAGAAACCTGTTGTAATTTTGTAATAAATGTCAAGGAAACAAACGATGATCGTTCAAAGATATGACCAAAGCAATGCAGAACATTTCATTTCTAGAAAATGGTATTTGAGCAAGGAGCTTGACTTTGCTCTGAATTCCTTACATCCAAAAAGCTCAAAAACTTACAAAATTTACAGTGGTGCATGTCTGTACGCAAGTGCCAGTTTCAACAGCAGATACTAAATTATCTATAAACCACTGACGTATCATAGAGCTACCTTGTTCAAAGATAAATTTTTAACATTTAGCACATACAATTTGACGAAATAGACCAACTGGATGTGAATAGGTACGCACAAGTCAAGCAATATACAATATTAGTAGCTTTTCTAACAATCTAACTCGAGCATAGGCAATTACTTAGGATTGGCTACTAGTGGATAGGCATGGAACTCAGTATTCACTCAAGTATGGTATTCACAATTCAACAATACTATAACACATTGCACCCAAATGTACAAAGATAGGAGGAAAAAAAAAATATCAAAGGAACAAATTAACAACTTTATCAAGTAACACAGGTTAATCATATGATAAGGATATTGCGCTAGATAGATCAACTTCCACCGAAGCTGTGAGGTCTTCTAGGAAGAAATGTCCATCTTCCAACTGAGAAATTACACCCATTATCCACCTTTTCCCTGTTTGCCATGTCAGGTTCTGAATCGGTACTAACTGCAAGCCCATAGCATGGTGAATCAATCATCTCACATACAGATGGGGAGTGCAGAATATATCAGAATCTGAATCCGGATTTGAGAAATGAACCAGGCCAAGAACCAAATACCTCACAGGATCCAAACTTTGATGTATCAGCTTCAAAAGCAGGTTTTGAAAAATGTGGATTGCGAGAAAGCCTCTGGGACAATAACTCAAATCTATCCCTATATAAAGCTGCCTTTGCGGGTGCATTTCCATGTACAGGAAGTGCCCCGGTGCACCTAGTATCCACGATGTGCAAATGTTAGATGGAGCTAAAGTACCACAAAATTTAATCAGAATATCATTTACTAATCACATAATCATCATTACAAAATAGGGTGTCTACACTTCTAATCTCAGCAAGACATCAAGCTAAACACTACAATCTAAACCCAAATGCTCTTGAACTATTCCTTACACTCTACCTCAATAAGATCGGGAAGGTAACACAATCACTTTGGCATACATCAAGGCCTCAATTCGTTTTGGAGGGAATCATTTTCCATTAACTTTTTAATGCTCAAAATTTCATACCAGCAAACAGTTTACCTCAAAAATGTTCCCCTCCCAATCAAATTGACTAACTAATCTGAAAATTCCCCTAGTGAGAAAAAATGTTCCCCTCCTGGTCAAATTGACCAACTAATCTAAATTGCTTTTTTTCACTCTTTCACAATACATCCGGCCAAATTCAATCATAACTCGATTATGGCATAGTTCGTTTCAAGTTCGTGAAGGCACATAAGAGCTCAAGTGAGGTTCCAACCTAAAACTAATTGGCAATAGCGAAAGTATTAGGTGATAAACTAGCATCATCTTAATAGTGTCCGGAGTGGGTTCGCATTTTCTCAAACACTTGAAGCTCAATAATGTTACACTAGAAATAATACCAACCGACCAAAACAAAGAAATAATGAGAATATAATGATATAATGAATGAAATGCATACTCATAAAAAATCTTGCGAATGTTGTCGTATCGAAATTTAGGAACAATAAAGGCGTCAGCAAAACGCAATGCGGAATGAGACCCGGAAACCTCCTCGACATCCAGCAGCGTGGCAATCACTCGGCCTACTGTCTCCTTATCCAAATTCGACGATTTCACTGCCAACGAAATATATCCATTAAAAAAAACAAATAATTGAATGAGACGGTCTATTTTAGAATTAAAGTAAATATAGTCGCAAACCACGTTGATATAAAAATGTCCCAGCAGCTTGGTACGTATAATTTATATAGAAAAGATGATGAAGCAAAAAGTAAGGGGAAGTTACGAGGTTGTTGGTCGAGGAGGTCGAGGAGGATGTCTAAGGCCTCGTGGGGGTTGTCGTCGTCGGAGGCGGGGCGGTTGAGGAAGGAGAGGACGTCGTGGAGGGCGGCGGCCTGGAGGGAGTAACGGCGGAGCTTGAACTGCTTGTTCACTCCTTGCCTTGTTATGGACCCCATTTATTTATTATATTTCCTGCTTTCTCTTCTCACTGTGTTTTCGGTGCTACTCCTTGTTAGGAACCTACACAATGCTCATTATTTGGGCTCCCTGTTTTGGCGGGAAAATTTGTTAAAAAAGGCGCCAATTCCTCAAATGCCTTGTTTTTATATATAAGGAGCCCATAAAGTTGTAGATGAGAATATGAGATCCTCGTTCAGTGTTAGGATTCTCTTCATTTTTTTTTAGTACTCGATGATAGTCAAGTGGAAGGAGGGTACTTAAGTAAAAATAAGAGATAAGATCTATACCGTTTATTTTAAGGAAATGGAGAGGTGGCAAATATATAAGCTATGTAATTAAAGATCCATTTCTTTTGGGAAATGGAGAGGCTCTTGAAATATCGACAACTTTTGAACTCGTTGGGAGGAATAATTGATTGATAGGTTTTATTATCACTAATTACTTTATAGCTGGGCAATATCGTGACTTTGTTGACAAAAAATGAGGGTACACGGGTCGATTAACATATATAGAAGGGATAATGAGAGAAATATTTTTTGCCTTTAGGAGTCTATAATACTGAAAGTTTAATAGGCCCAATCAACATGTAAATGATAGTCAGCTTAAGAATCGATGACCAAATTTCAAGGACTAGTTTGGCTCATTTCCGGACCAAAACAGCTCTTTTCTCATATATTAGCCTACATTTCATGTAATCGGCACAATGGATCTGATTGGAGACCATAATCTATAATTTTCGGAGAAGAAATTGAATCGGATTATATTATATTTGATTTAAATTAGACCATTTTTTGAACAATCCTACTTCTAAATATTGGAGTATATATACCTCTTGATTGTGGAAGGTTGTAACTTGTAAGTGATATGTGGTCAATTTTGGACTATGTTGTGTTAGGTTTTACTTTTACAACTTTGTAAAAATGATAGCTTACTTAAGGATGTGTTGTCTATTTGGGACTGTTTTGAAATTATGGCGATTAGTGGGAGTTTATGTTGGTCCTCCTCGGAAGCATGCTCAATATCTCAAAAGTTTTTCATAAAAAGGACTTTCAAAAATTATTCCATACGGAGACAAAGTGAATAGTTCCAAAACAAAGTTAGTAGCAATAATATGAATGATAATAAATATAATTATGACACATATAAATAAAAGTAAAAAACAACAGGGCAAAAGACTGATATCAAACCAAAAAAAATACTAGCAAGTAATACAAACAAAGGAAGAAGCTAACGTGACATGTTTCAAATGGAGTCAAAAATAGGCAATTGGAGATGTCCTTATATCAAACAGTGCTTAATTAGTTAACTTGGGGATTTGGGAGAAGGTTTCCCCCGTGTTCCTCGTACTTTCAAGGGTTTTCAATAGCCAAGGTTGCGTCTTGGTCTTGTAAAGTCCTTTTTGCCATGAACAAATAGAAAGTATTACGACTTGGAGATCTATGTTCAAAATCCCTTGTTATGAATGAATTTTAGTATGACACCATAGGTTTCATATGTAAGATTTTTGAGTAACTTTATCTAAAATAATTAGTGTAACCATGATTTAGCTCACTTCGTTCATATAAGCATGTTTGGTAACAATTACTTGGATAAAATGTGAACCCAAAATGAGAAGCTACTTTAGTTGCCCATAACTACTTTACTTATATTTTCAAATGAGGTCATTTTTCAAGTGCAATATACGTATATACTTACAACAAAACAAAACGAATAGGATACAACGTACTTTTGGAAGCACAAACACCTCTCTCAACTCACTCACACGTATGTGACACCATTTTGGTACTGAACACAAGTAAACACATATCGAAAATGTTGGAGACACAAACAAGGATATAATGCGGTAAAAACTTTATTTTTTTCCTTTACTTTTCATTGTACGCTAGCTTCCCCGCTTAAAGTGTCGATGAAACGTACTACAAATTCTTTAATGTTACCCCCAAACTCTCACTCTTGTTCACTCATTCATTATATCAACGTCTAATAAACGACCTTCTCATTGCCATCAACGACCACGACGACAATCGTCACATCACATTTATCAATCCACATGCTAAGTTGGTAGTTACCCACGCCTCATCACCATTTCACAACTCCATTTATGCGTGTCCACGCCTTATCACTTCATCGTTAATGAAACGTTATATGTCTTGTGTGACATATTAGTATCTCAATCACCCAATTATCAGTACTATGTAACATATCAAAGAGTATTTCCTATCCTCTTTTATTACTTTCTGTCTTACTAATATCCTCCATCCTATTGAGTAACCGTATCCTCGTATCCATATCACATATGCTACGCCATATTGGCGTATTTGTATCCGTATTTGAACCCGTTTTGGTGCTACCTAGGCTAGAAAATCTAGGATAGAGTATGGCCCGGTAGAAAGGTCAAAGCTCCGAGGAATCACAAAAATAATCGGGTACGGGTCGAGAATCACCCAAAGACTAACACGTGGCGTAAGTCCATTGGACAAGTTCAATAGAAGTGACGAAGAAGGTTGTTCTGTCTTTTGTCCCCCACCTTCGGAAATTCGACATATAAATATATACACTAAATTTCACCTTCCTAAACCAAAAATTTAATCACACTATTTACTTTATCCAACACCAAATCACAGGTATAACTCGATCTCTTTTCCACTTTTTATTTCAGAATTTTCCATCATAGATTTACATTTTCACCTTAATATCATCTATGCTTTCTTGATTCAACCATATATAGCTCTGCACCAAATATTTAATAAATTCATCACCTACCCATGTTATTATATTAGTTTAATTTTATGCCCATCAATTTTTTTCGGTGGTGTGATGTTTGATTAGTTTATGAGCCGTGTAATTTTAAGTTAAAATTAGACCGTCCTGAAGTGGTCGCTTTTTGATTTAAAGCGCGCTTATGTATTGATACAGAGTGACCATTTTAACTCAATTAGTGATTAGTGACTAGGTTTAAATAGTTTGTGTTTGTTTAGATAGGATGGTGATTTATGATTGAAATGTGAGATGTTTTGGGGTATGATGTAGGGAGTGGAAGATGGTGAGGTTACGGCCGTACGCGGGGTTAAGTTTGATTGCAACAGTGGGTATCATTTACCATGCATTTCACACTAGAAGGCAGTTTTACCCTGCCATGGTCCACTTATCGACTTCGAAGATCTGTTTGGTTATTCTACTGAACATGGGTTTGGTCATTATGTGTTCCCTGTGGCAATTGGCTAAGAAGATGTTTCTCGGCCCGCTTAGAGAAGCTGAGGTCGAGAGGTTGAATGAGCAGTCGTGGAGGGAGGTCATGGAGATACTGTTTGCCATCACTATTTTCAGGCAGGACTTTTCTGTTTCGTTTCTGGCCATGGTTACCACGCTTTTGTTGATTAAGTCGTTGCACTGGTTGGCTCAGAAGAGGGTGGAATTTATCGAGACAACTCCTGCTGTGCCCACATTGTCCCATGTTAGGATTGTCTCGTTTATGGGGTTCCTTCTTACGTTGGATAGTCTCTTCTTGTATACTTCTGTCAAGTATTTGATAGAGACACAACAGGCTTCAGTGTCGATCTTCTTCTCATTTGAGTAAGTCTACTTTCCCTCCTTCATTTTGTTTTCTTTTGCGATTATTTTGCCTCTAGGCATTTATAAAGGCATGTATTCAAGACATGGCTCTTACTCTTAATAGCAATAACTCAGCAAGTTCCTAACTTGTAGGTCTTCATTAATTTCATAATCAATCAAGGCAATTTCAAGTTTTGTCTTGTGTTTGTCCAATACAATGAATACTCATGATTCGTCTCCTTTAGGTACATGATACTCGCTACGACAACGGTTGCGATGTTTGTAAAGTACGCATTTTATGTAAGCGACATGCTTATGGAAGGGCAATGGGAGAAGAAAGCTGTTTGTACTTTCTATCTGGAGCTTATCCGTGACCTGTTGCATCTGTCTATGTACCTTTGTTTCTTTATGGTGATATTTGTGTAAGTTTCTAGTCTGATGCACACTAATTTTTCTTTCTCTTCTTTTGATTTGTTCATGTCATGCTGTGATGGGCATACGATTGACCATGAGTAGACCTGCGTTCTAGCTGATTCTGTTGTGCAACAGTTTTATGTTGTTCTGACTATTTATATCTAGTTATTATTTTTGCAAAACTGTTTTGGTTTCTCATGTAAGTTATATGTGTGCTATATAAGTAGAAGTGTGAAACAGCGTGGTATGTTATGTGCATAATATTGTCTATGACCTGGTATCTCATGCAGTCCTGAAAAAAGTCTTTTGTTTGATAGACATGTATATGACATAATTTATCTAGTATTTTATTTCCCTAGTCCCTACTTCACTTATGCTTTTATCCTAAGAACGTGCACTGTACTTAAGTATGAAAGTGAGACATTGTTGTGGCAAAACTTCATTAGACTGATAGGCTGAGTAGCTATTGCCCTCCATTACCCTCCTCCTCAGCCCATAGCCCCATACTAATGCCATACTGCATTACGACGTATATGCTGGGTTAAGTGATCGATTTCTGGAGCCAATCCTTGTCAGTTGTCTCTGTGCTTGTCTGCCGCAGCAGCCTGTCATATTCAGCGGCTAAGAGAGTGTATATTACCTTGAAAAGCTGATTTTCCTCCTGGGTGCTTGTTTAATACGTACTGGCTATGCAAAATCAAGAACTTCTGTAGCTTTCTGTTCTTTCTTGCTTCCTTGCATCAGTAACTTCACTGTTTAATATCTTGCATCTTTGTAGTGAATGCTCAGTTGATTATTTTATGAACCTTGTAGGAACTATGGCGTGCCTTTGCATTTGATAAGGGAACTTTATGAGACATTCCGCAACTTTAAGATACGCATTGCCGATTACATACGCTACCGGAAGATAACTTCAAATATGAATGAACGGTTTCCAGATGCGACCCCCGAGGAGCTTGATGCGTAAGATATTCACTTAGTTCTACCCTCAGTACCCTTAAGTTTATTCTCTTGTTGATTTTATTTGGAGCTGTTCTCACCTCCGCTTCCCAAAAATGCAGAAGTGATGTTACCTGCATTATTTGCCGCGAGGAAATGACCACCGCTAAGAAGTTGAGATGTGGGCATATCTTCCATGTGCATTGTCTTCGCTCCTGGTTGGAACGACAGAATACTTGCCCAACCTGCAGAGCCCTTGTTGTACCACCTGAACCAGGGACTACTGCTGTTGCGGGGCAGCATGGAGTGCAGGCTGGTGCCCATCAACCTGGTAAACAAATTCGTTTATACTAATGATGTAGTCGCATCTTGCTGTGGTTTCATCACAAATGTGTTTTACTGATTTTTTTTTTCAGCTTCGAATATTAAAACCATATTTTGAGCTGGTATCAGCATACACTCTATGAGTATATAAAATTTCGGTGATCGTTTGTCTTGGCTGTCATGCTGATTCATTTCATGGATGATTTATAATGCTGGTCAAACCAATTGACTGCCGCACTTGTTTGGGGACTTGAAAGTGGGCTTATACTATTTTCATAGGGATGCTTGTGTTCTGATACATCATTCTTTCAGTCTTACAAGTTCCTTTTTTCTTTTCCAATGTCTAGCTCTAGCACTTCACTCTTTCAGTTACATACGTACAAGAACATAGAGGTTTGATACTTATTCTCGTCAATTGTGCTGCTGCATTTGTTTTAGATTCCAGCTTGGATAAACAGGAGTACAGGGCAATTCGGTAGATTTTTTACCTGTTTATATACAACTTCTTAGCTATACAAACCAAGTCTTGTCAGGAATCATGTTGTTGAGCCATGAGCATATTGCTGTGTCTTATTGAGTGATATGGCTGATCACATTTCATAATAATGCAAGAGAATTAAAAATGTGAAAGCTCATTGTTGATTCATGTGATATGGCTAGTGGTCCTTTTCTCGCGAGTAAGACATTTTGAATTACAGGTTTATGTATCATTAAGAATATCTAATTATAACATTGATTTCTAACGGGTATCTGTGTCCTATAAGAACTAGCTTATCTACTTATTTCATTAGTTATTTGTAATCTGAGGTAAATGTGAAAAACCCAAAAGAAGATCTGAGAAATCAGTGAGAGTTGGGCTGAATGCACTTGCGCTGGTTGCTATATGAACAATGAACAATTTGTGAGACTACTAAGTGAAGAAATGAACCACTATCATATTTTGGCATTCTAATTGAGATTGTCTCCTGGTGCCTACAGATTATAGCGCTTTTTTATATGAAGACCCGATGTAGAGAAGGTCTTATTTAGTCCGGCTTGTTGTTTCGAGTTTTCTTTATCTTTCCTTTAGCGTTGTGGTTTTGACTGATTGCGGTAGCCTTAGTGGTCTGTTTATTGGTGTCTTGGATCATTGAGTTTGGTCAGCTATCAAGACAATTTTTTTTTTGAAATGTCTTTGATTGTGTTAACATTTGCTGATGGTTCATCATAAATGTACAGCTTCTACCAGCACTCCCGGTCAAGGTTCCACTGGTGCTACTGTGGCAAACAACACTTTGGATAGTAATCAGGCCAGGCTCCAGGCTGCAGCTGCAGCAGCTGCGATTTATGAGAAATCCCTTGTTTACCCTAACTCCAACACAATAGTATGGTGAGCTTTAAACACCTATGATGTCTAGTTATTTACTGGCCGCGTTTTTGTTATATAATTAATGATTCATATGGTTGAAGAATGATGTCTATAGTACTGCTTCATGTGGGTCTGATTGTTGCTGGCATTAGAAGTTATTGCCATCTAAACTGTAGCATTTAATGATTGCCTATACTAGGGCCTATAGTAGCAGACCAAGTATTTAAGTGCTTTTAGTGGAAGAGTTTGTAGGAAAAGGTTATATTTTCTCTCAAGTTATATGTGTTTGCTTGAGTAGAGGTAGGAATCTTGTGGACATTTCATTCTGCTGTTTTCAGTTGCCCTCTTTTTCCAGCGCAAATCTAGTCTCAGTATCACTTGGGGAAAGGAAATGCCTATATCACTATTCTCGTTAAGATGGAATTAAGAATACTGTGCGTGTTGTTCAATTATAGGGGTATAGTTTAGTTTTAGCTCTTCCACAGGTTCCACATGGTAATTTCTGCTAGCCGAGTAACTGTAGTTGCATTATTATATATCATCTTAATACGTATTTAAACTTTTAGTACTTGTTCATTTGCAAGTGTAGCTGTCCCAAATGTTTGAAGCAGCAGAATATGAGACTTACATATCATTTAATGCTCTAGCAGTTTAAAGAATCACTCCCCCTATCATTAGATGTGGAACCCCTACTCTGCAGATAAAAATACTGAGACACTGATCCTTGACGGGATGGTTTTTCCTTCTATGTATGCAGGTGTCCTGGTTATGCTGTAGTTCCACATGGTGATGGTACTCTGCCTGGTTCAACTAATGCGGATTCTAGGGAGGGACGAAGTTCTGCAGTACAGCCTCAACAACTTGGAATGTCAGAACAAATGAGTTTTTCTTTCCCGCAGTTGCCTCCATTTGCTGTGTCACCTGTCCAAGTACCTGGTGCAGATATGATGGCAGGTGGAAGCAGTCATCTTTCAATTGACTCTCAGAGAAATTTTCTTGAGCATCAAATTCAGGTATTGTGCTTGCTATGACTTGAGAATCTTCCTTCTCAACTTGTTTATCAAAAATTCATGTGCTTGTGTTCATCTTACCTTCAGTTTGCGGGTCCTCTGATGTGCTGTTATATTATCTACACATATTTTGTCCAAAAACAAGTAAAATCTTCTGTGACAGTGTCACTTTAAAAAAGTCATCTAGAGCTTCGGTGCTAATAGCCTCATAATATCTATCATCTTCATTGTTGCGGATACCACTTTTACTAGATGCATTGTTTGCAACTGTTGTACACTGGCACTATCTACAGTGTCTGTCATATGGTAAAAACTTATCCAGCCATGTACATTAGTGATTAAGCTTGCCCTTGTCAGTGGCAGTGTTTGTTCTTGCATAACGAACAGCTTAACCTATTGACTGGCTGTCTTGCATGCCTCTGTAAACACATTCCTGGTATAACTCCTATGGGGAACTTGTTTTACCCTGTGTTAGCGCCCAAAATGGTCTCAAAATTCTATAAACTGTTGGAGCCTCAGTTTTGCTGTAAAGTCCCTCGTCGCAAAAAAGGAGGGAAACATCATAATCTAAGCCAGTGAGCTGCTTCACTTCTTGCCTAGTGGTTTTAGGTTCACTCACCGTGGATGTAAGATGAATCTTTATAGATAGCGGACATACATGATACATGTCTCTGCATGAAACGCATCAGATAGGAATATAAGATCGAGCTAGGCGAAGGGCATGCTTTTTTTTGAATCTAAGATAGAGGTTTGAACCAGTGAGGAATGTAATGTGGTGGAAAAATAGCGTTCTTCTCACGAAACCAGTTGCTTGACTTCTCCATTTACATGTGTCATCAACATCTAAAACTGAAACCAGTAGTTTTAATTCTCGTTGCAGGAACAACCCCCACACCACCACCACCAGTAGTCATCTTCATAATATTTGTCCTGTTGTAGGAGACTCTTTTCGTTTTGTCTTTGGTACGCTTATTGAAATCACGCATATCAGGTTGCTTTTGTTTTGGTAAAAAAATTCTGTTGAAACTCTAATTCTCTGTCAGGTAGCACACAGCTGATAATAGAGATGGACAAAAGTGTCCAGTGATGGATTATTTCTAGGTAACCGGTTTGTACTTGCAAAAAGGGGTAAAACAATGCCTGCCCTATTCTTCTACTCTATTAGCCAACAACCAACTAACTTTCATTCTTTACTACTCTTCTAGGCTAGACCAGTTAAGCTGTATGGATGGATTAATTCTTTTGTGATTTGACACAAGTAAATCGTTTTTTACTTTATTGGTAATTTAAATCTTGCCTTAGCAAGCCAAGGAGTACTTCTTTTTGGCTTGACTTTCTTCTTACTTGGATTTGCCAAGCTCCTAACATCATACCAAACTGACAACTCGTAACTCTTAACGAAGCATGATAATAACACTAAAAAAGGAATTTGATGATTGTAATTTTCTTTCATATGACAGTAGATGACTTGTGACCACTAGAACAGTTTCAACGAGTTTGAATTAGCTTCAATAGGAACTGCTCAAAATTTCGTGGTGGTAAAACACGGGAAGGGGTGGACCTTTCTACCTACGCTTGGCACTTCCCTTATTGCCTGTATTTTCTTATAACTGAAGTTTTACCTCTTGGTGTCTGCTTCAGATGCTTCAGACTCAGCTTGAGTTCCTGCGGAAACAACAGGCGGAAAAAGGTGCCAGCTCTAGTTACTCAGCATCAACAGATAGTAAAGTCCAAAATATGGCGTCAACTTCAGAATCTACTTCTCACACAGATATCGAGGAAACAAGTTTGTGAGCTCCGTTGATTTACAGCTAAAATGAATCATGGGTACAGGAGTTCAGTTAATCTTGTGGGTTTTTGATCCAAGGGATAGTCTTCAGAGGATGATTTTATATCATTGTTGTACCAATCAAGTTTCTGGGCTGGTCATTGAAGCTTAGTTTCTTTGTTCAGGTGGAGGGGCCCTTTCCGTTGTGAAAATTGATCACACAATTTATGTGATGTGTTGAAAGGTCTGTACATATAAAAGAAGAGGGCTGTACAAGATATATAGGCCTCGTGAGTCCTGACTATAGGAGGATTTTGCTTGTGTAGTATTCAAAAGTTCTGTCACCTCCTCTCGCCATTGTTTGTTTCTGACTCGTTCTTTTTCACATTCTCTATTTCTGTACGATATTGATACTGATGCACTAGACTACTAGAGCTGACAAAATCTGATTGACCATGAACGAATATATTGCAAGTTCTCATATATGTTGGTTAACCAACAATGCGGTGGTGATTATATTGCTATTTACAAGTACACAACCAGGTGAACCAATTAAATGGAGATTTTTCACTCTCATCATAAGGATTGCTGCCAGCCTGCCACTTAGTACTTTCCCAACTTCTTTTGTCCAGTAAACAACTTGAGTTGGGAGCTCATTGAATATGGTTTACACTCGGTACATAGAATATCTTCCAGCAATGGCAAACAAAACCTTGCTCTATGGTTCAGGCAGAAAAACCAATTCGAAAGCCCAACGGTCTTATTAGTAAATCCATCCACGACTTATATTTGATCATGGTCACTCCTTAATGCCTACCACATCAAAAACCTATGTTCAAGTTATGTAGACAGAAGCAGAGCCAGGCAAAAAAACTGGGTTTTGCCCATCACATGACTTTGTGATTGACATAGCCTTGAGAAAACAAAATTTGTATCATGATAGTTTCTTGTACAAGTAGAAACGGTCAGGGGCTACATAGTTCTGCTTAGATTAGGAGAGACTTTAAGCAACCATGCATCTCAAAACATTTTTGACAAGAAAAATATCAGATACACATTGATTCTCTAAAAAAAAAATAGTATAGAGTTTCACGTGCCGATCAAACAGTATATCCTCTTCCTTGCATGTATGAGTCTGAGTTGAAATTGTGTTGTGTCAAGCAGGAAGTTTAAGCTTCTCATGGTTCTTCCAACTACGATAGCAAATGGACTGATGGTTAGTTCAAAGCCCTGATATAGTATACCAAATTATGTTCAAGTAATTTTCACATAAAAACAAATACATAATGTTCAAACAAGTTTCTTAGATGATACGGGGAAAGGAAATGGAGAGGGGGGAGGGGGATACCAACTTGGAGATGAACTACAGTTCGAGTACGGTGTACAGCAGTGATCCAGGGAGGAAATAACAAATTAATGAAACAATGACAATTCAGTGCACTGAATTTAAATTACATCTAATTACAGTGACATAATTAAACTTCTAAAGTTTGAGTATAGTCAGCTCCTCTTATTAGCTCATATATGGTCTCAGGTTACGGGACGAGGAATGAAACAGGTAGGTAGAGCAGGTTGATTTTCATGCATACTTAAAGAGAGTCGACGGATAAGCTAGACTAAAATATATTGTGCATAATAGTGGCACTTTTTTAATTTTGGGGCGGGGGGTCAAGTTGATTGATGATTGCAGGGAAGCAAAAGCTTGATATATTAATACCTCAATAGATAGTAGTAGAAGAAGTCAGCATAAAGAGCTGTCTGAACCAGACCTGATATCCATGCTGCATTTCAGTATCAAATAAGTTTGTCAGAAAAGATATGTGCTTATGCAGTAATAAAAGCAATCAAGCAAGTGCATTGTTCAAATTACTTACGAATCCAGCGAGCCCTGTGATCTTGCAGAAAATACCGATAAATCCAATTCACGACATAAAGAGCACGGTATCCACTGCCAAAGAAAAACAAATGTTGAAATCTTACAAACTGTTCTATCTTAAGATTGATTAGTATGTAATTTTCTTTTCTTTTTTATTGACCAAGTACATTAACATTTTCACTTTACTATAGTTTCAGATAAAGGCAGGTTATTCCAATAAGGCCATTCATTGCAAGACGTCCAAAGAGAACTAGAGACACAAAGAAATTGCGATACTGTCATGCCACTACGAGTCTTAGAGACCACAAACCATCCACTGAAAGGCTAATTCCTGCAGTAAACCACAAGGCAATGCCCATACCAAGCAGAGTTACATAAAGCTTAACAGCTGCAAATTCAGAGAGAAGCTATTACCTTTATGACCTAGCTTGAAAAGACATCATTGTGAAAAGACATCATTGCATATTTCTGTACAGCAAATAGCTAAAGAAGAAGCAAGACATAGTTCAGTTAAGCATTTGCCCTAGTTCACTGTTGCTCTACTGGCCGGGGTCATTCTCGACCACGTAATAGCAGGTCCTAAAGCATTTCTCAATAACAAAATCCAGTGCAGGAACATCAGAAGATAATTTGACACATTTGCCAGGTCTAAATGCCACCACAAGCATCTTATTCAATTATGCCAATGTCTGATTGCTGCATATTCTTTAGTTTACACTGAATCGAAAATATTCCTTAATCAACCAGTATCAACACAAGGCACGAAGGAAAGGAAACATTTATAGAGAAGGAGAAAATACCCAAGGAGGAAGACATAGTTCCCAGTCAAATTGTCAATGTTTCTAGAACGCTGCAACAATACCAGTTGTGGCAAGATCGCAACTGCTTCCAAGTACAGGGAAAATGTCCACAACACCTATCATACACATTTAGGTTCAACAAGGTTAAAGAAAATTATATCTAACATTTACAGGCCAGTTACTAATAAGTGAACACATAATTCTTACTACACAGATAATCTCTCCTTGTGATAAGTAAAAAATGCAGACAAGATATGTTTCTGCAGTGAAGTTGATCTTAAACAACCCCTGCAGCGCCCTTCATGAACATGTGACATGGTGAACCACAGATACACTGTTAACAGATACAATTGATGCATGGTATCGTCTTGCTACATAAGTATTTTCATGTGGTAAATTGGAAGCAATAGTCCAAGTACTATCTCCTAGTTTCAGTCCATCAACTATCACAGTTTTAAATCAGATGTGACATAAATTCATTGAAGGAGATCAACATATTTCATAAATTCATTGAAGAAGACCAACATATTTATCACTGATCACATGAAAGAACATAGAACAATATGATTTACCTCCATCAAAGTGAAATTAGGGTGAAACAGGAGCGCCAATAGAATGCATGGCAGCAGTAGGAAGTAATGACGAAAACTATCTTCACCCTTGTTGTATGTTTGTTTTACCACCTTATGGTACCTCATGTACCAAACAAGGGCCAATGATGTTCCAATAAAGACTAGCTTCATTATGGTGTTGTAGAAAGAGACATATCTAGTGAAGAGATCCAAGTATCGTGTCAAGAAGACGATAACATACAATTCCTGAGTTTTTAGAGATATCCCTGACGACAAAGAGGCAACAAATTGTTCAGCGTAAAATAAGTTACCCACAACTACAAGTCAACAACATGCCAAATTATATCAGGACCCAAAGAGCATCAACATACACATTTAGGAATCAGGATATACTCTAGTGGTTACCAGTGTGTCACCCCCTAACCGAGAAGTTGGGATTCGATTCTTATTTGCGACTTTGTGCACTCTCTTCAGACCAAACAAGAAAAGAAAATAAGAGCTATTTTGCCACATTCATCACCAGGCCTACCACGCCTACTCAAGGAAGAGAGCTAGACTGCATACAAGTCGAAGCAAGGTTTCATCATTGGCAATTTGTGTCTCTTAACATGTCTCTAAGAGTCCCAACAATTTTTTAAACACAATTTCTTTGGAAAGACCGTCTACTTTTATGACGAGCTCCTTGCAAGCTAAATTAGCAAAAGCTCCCTGAAAGCCCAAGCTAAATCAGAGTTATATTCTGTTGGGCAGCATGCGCTCCGGTCTCTCCCAAGACCAACTGTTTTCTAAAAAGGACACTATTGACATAACAAAATCCCATAAACTAGGTAGTGCAAGAGACAATGTTAACAACATGCAACTTAGCTGAAAGAAACACTCTTTCCCCTTCAATAACACAACCAATCAGTGAGGCAATATAAGAATCAAATGCAACACTATCAAATCATACTCGATACATAGATTGATAAAAAAAAATGGTCCATTTCCGATGGAGCTAAAGATATACCATTATTTGGTTTCATATATTCATAATAAGTCAAAATGGCTCGTATAACCATTTGCGCTTTTGTCATATGTTGTTTTTTTTTTTTTACATTGGAGCAACTAATGTTGCGGGGGGATGGGATCATGATGATTTGAACCCGGGACAACCCCCAGGCAGGTTGGCCTCCCAACGATTGGGCCAACCTTAATCCTCGAGGGTTGAGCTTTTTTCATATTATAGCTAAAGTGAGAAATGGTTGGCGCACTTGAGCTCAAGGGTCAATTGGAAACAACCCCTTCGTATCATTGCCCCACTTGGGCAGGAGGGCATTGGGGTGATGATGTCGAAGTTGACATAATTTGATCAATAAAAAGGAAAAAAAGAAAAGAAAAGAAAGGAGAAGAACACAATATATACCAGAGCAGGACTTGGTGGCATGAATTTTCAAGAGGAGGACGATGATGCTGAGGAGATGGGTCATGTCCCCTGCTAACCTGAATATGTTCATGACTGCTTCTTGTCTCTCTTTGTGTCTCTCACCTTGGTTGCTTTTTTAGTTTTTGACTTTGGAAACAAAAGATAGTAAAAGAGAAAGACCAGTTCTAACTTCTAACTACGTAGTAGTAGTAGCCGTGGCGTGCAGATCGCGCCCCCTTAGACTGGCGTGGACCTTGTGAAAGAGGGGACTTTATGCTCACTCACTTTCTCTTCTTCCCTTCGTGCAACTGACTGACTTGCTTGTCGCTACTTCTCCATTATCACCATCATGCTATTAATTATTTATCATCACCACTTAAATTGATCATTACTAAACTATTTTTTTGTTGCATTAGAGGAATTAATGTTGCGAGCGATGTTTAGGCCAGTTGAACTCCCAACCATTTCGTCAACCTTACTTCTCATTAATTATTACTACCTTATTGTAGCTTCATCACATTTAGAACTGATCACAAGTCGGGCCTGGTAGGATTCTGGCCGTGCGTGTTTAGGCCAGACCATACGAGTTCGGGCCGGATTAGGACCGTTGATCGGAAAAAAACTTGAGAGTCAGCATGGGCATTGCAATTTAGGCCGACCTTTTGGATAGTTTACGAGCTAAATTCTGTGCTATTTCGGACCAGAGCAACAATCTTCCCATATAATCTACAGTAATGTTTAGATTACCTCAACTAAGATTTTGTAAATATTTTAACAGTACCAAAATTTTGCGGAAAGCAAATGGATACAATTTTTACAAACAAATGGAAAGAGATATAGGAAGATAAAACATAATTCAAAGGATTTAAAGAACATTTTGTAGGGTTCTCATAATGTTTGTTACAATAGCTTTGAGGTCTCATTCGAGCATATGTTTGTCCAATACAAAAATTTGTAATCGCTAATAAATTACACTGCCAATATGATCCGTGAAGCCCTAGAGATTTACAAAAGAGTAACAACAGAAATGAGAACCTAAACCGTGGTGGTTAGTAAAAACAGGTCAAACTGTCTCATGAAGTCATATCAGGTGGTTGATCAGGGGGCTTGTGTGAGTTGTCTTGCTCCATTTTGACAGGGGGGTCTAGTTGATCTGATCCCATGTTTGGAGCCTGCAAGTGAGTAAAAAGACTGGTAAATATCAATGCTGAAAAGATCCCAGCAAGGAGGTGGTTATGTGGCATTTCTGGTTCACCTTCAAAGATGAGTTTCCTGTGCCATAGGAGACTTCCATGTCTCTTGCATGATCTACATGTTCTTTGACGTCCTGAAAATATACACAAGTCAGCAATCTTCCAAAAAGCTATCCAAAGCCCCAAATGGACAAAAAGTCAATCAGTGTGTTATCTATTACCTCGAGAAAGGTTTCACAAACTATGAAGCTAACAAGTCATAAGAGCTAAAAAAAAAGGGTAGAGTATTCATGCTAGAACGGAGCAACTCCATCTGATTCATCTTGGTGATCTAACTCACAATGAAACAAAACGATCCAAATTCACTCAACCAAAGGAAAAATACAACGGTCACGTGCTCTGGCATAAAAGGATGGAATTACACAAGAGAAATAGTCAATGCTCCCAGGTGCATAATAAACCAACATCTTACCTTCCAAATACTCAAGTCATAAGAGCTAACAAAATAGTCAATTGAAACCACTCCCCATCCCCACACACAAAAACTCCCTTAAATTGACAAGAAAACAGGCATCAAGTTCTTACTAGAAACTCCCCAAAGATCCATGAAATCATTAAGGATGGTCGCAGTCTGGCAAGGTATTGTTTATATAAAATCAACCCAATAAGTTAAGACCACTAGATCTACTAGCACACCTTAAGAGTTACTGATTACAGTTACCCCTCTAAAGATTTACAATTTACAGCTGCTTCCCCCCCCCCCCCAGCATACCTGGCTAAAACTGGAGTCTTTTCATATCATGTAATAAAAAGGATGATGGTAAGAGAAATTAAAC
Organism: Corrigiola litoralis; assembly: GCA_901111285.1. NCBI lineage: Eukaryota > Viridiplantae > Streptophyta > Magnoliopsida > Caryophyllales > Caryophyllaceae > Corrigiola > Corrigiola litoralis. Next base: position 4,905 of record CAAKMY010085982.1, on the reverse strand, counting down.
CAAGACATAAGCAAAGAAAACATGTGAAACTGCTAGAGCTTCTGCAAAACAGGAAAATGATGAGAAATACGTTGTCGCTTCCTCCAGACTTGTTTTGACAAACTGTTCTTGTTCAGTGAAAAGGGTTAACGAGACATACTGTTTCAGATTAAACATAAAATAGACTCCTTACAACAACGCAACAAACTCAAGCTAGAAGGAAACATACTGGATCTTTAACATCAGGCTCCATTATCTCTCTCTTCACTCTGCTTCGGATCGAGATAGAACTGCACCAAGTAGACCAAACATCGTCAGCAAAAACATATAAAATGGTAGAAGTAAAACAAGTCAAGATAGATGGACTGACACACACCGGTTATCATCAACATCCATCTCAGAATCTGGATCCCATCTTACGTCTGGATCTTGCTGATCTTCGTCTTCCTGAACATCAGCAATATAAACAAACAATAAATACACGCAGTTCCGAGAAGTGTTAGTTCCTGAACTAGATGTTGCTGTTTGACTTCTAACTTGACCAATACATATAGTCAGCAATTTTCCAAAAAGCTATCCCAGTCTTGCAAGCGTAGTCTTCTCAAAGAGGATAATAAACAAGTTCATCACCTCCTAGAAAATTATCCTTGGGTGCTAGCTCTCTGGACAGTTTGTCTCTGTTCAGGATTGGTTATGTTTAGCAAGACCAAATTTTTGGAAACCCAAAAAGGAGGCCCTAAAGGAGAAATGTCGATTAAGGAAACAATGTCTGTGGAAGTACAGTAATGCACGTGAAAGAAATGGCCCAGCGTTTCTAGTGGCAAAAATGCTAAGTCTTTAAACTCTCATTTCAGGGCTATTCATTAGAGGCTTGACCCAAATGCTGAATATGAGCTCTATTTTTCCATCGTGATTACGCAAGTAAAATAATTTAAGATTTATTACTCTAAAGGCATCAGGAAATAACTTTTCTTCCTTAAGTTTCTAGAAAGTCTCATTGCTTCTAGGCCGGATGATTTTTGTTTTTAGCTATTAGAGAGGCCCCCTCAAGTCCGTAATTACATTGGGACATCTGTCTTCTTACTCACAAGCAAATATTTTGCACAATCAGTCATCCTCAAGTATAGGTCACAGCAAAAGTTACCCAGCCCTCATCTTACTCTTAAGTCATAACATTTTACAATGACCTAAAACGTAACATCGCTAGCTCTATGACTAGTATTATTTATTTTTTAGTTTGGTGTCAATAAAATGATGTGTATTCTTATAACAAACAACCTACAAGGCTACAAGTCACCCAACCGTTCCATCTAACCCAGATCGTATCCATGGTCTGCTTAAAGAATAGAACATCCCCTCGACAGAAGAGCTTTATTATTCTCAATTACATCCGCAAAACTTCGAGCGCATAAAATACATTAGAGTTTGCAAAGTTTAACAACTTACCTCTGGCAGTTCAGTTTCAGGTGGGCGCTCTTGGAATCCGACGCTTGGTGCATGCTGTAGCCTTCCAAGGTAGTCCAGTAGCTTTCCTCTTATTTCCTCCAACATTGGTCGTGAGTTCTTGTTTTCCATGTTACTAGGAGCAACATGGAGGGTGTAGTCAGGACCAAAATATTCATAGTACTCATGCTGTGGCATACTATCTTCAAGCTCAAACCCGAGGGCAACCCCAGTCTGTCAATTACATCAGCAGGTTGTCAGATCAACAAGAAGAATATCATCAGACAGATCAACAAGAAGAATATCATCAGACACCTCAATGACCTTGTCATATACTCATATAATCACTAAATGAGCAAAGGGACGAGAGATGGAGGGAGAGAGAGGCGCGCGGGAAACATGGCCTTATAAATCCATCAGTTTAATCAGTTACGCAGAAACCACAGCACTGTAAATGAGCCCAAAAAAAAACATGTAAATTCTAGCCAGTACAAAAGTACATTGCACAGGTATAATCTATAATTGAATGTCGCCCCAATGCACCCAAATTGAGCTTCAGTAGTGGTGGCGGCCCCATTATTTTCTAATGCCAGACAAATGTCTAAGAACATTTAGAAATGTAACAGCCAACACTAAATTCATGCTAAAACAAACTTACAAGTAATTTGCATGCTTACTCCCCCAGGGAAATGGTAATCAAGGTAGCACGAGAAGTCCTAGGTTCTACACTTCTACTGTCCCCGTACCGGAAACACTAGGAAACTTGGTTTTATGTTCACTTATAATGCTAATGAAAATCAAATTTATGCATTCTTCTAATTTCATTTGGAAAATTGCTTTGATACCTTGCAAGCAGTCTATTTTTCTATCTAACCTTCACTTGTTTTGTGTTTTTCTCCACCCTTCTTCTTGGTGTACCCGTATCCTTAATTTTGTGAAAATCCCATTTCCCGTCCTGTCCTAGTACGCGTTCCAGTCCCCATCCCTAACTCCATGCAACCTAGTTGGTAATCATAGATAATAACACAAGAAACTAAGAAGATACCTCATAACACCAGCAGCGAGCAACATTTCTTATAGTATAACCACCTCCACCGACCAAGAGTAGCGGCACATTGAAGGATCTCATATACTTGACACACTCAGCGTGGCCTCTGATGGACAGGTTGAAGCATCCTAATCTATCACCAGATAAAGAATCAGCACCACATTGCAGGACAACGGCGCCAGGTTTAAAAATCTGCATCACTTTTCCCATAATTGGTTTAAACAAGGACTGATAACTCTCATCATCAATGCCATCATCTAGGGGCACATTGAGAGAATAATATTTCCCCTTTCCATACCCAACATCACGAATGTCTCCAGTACCAGGAAAATAGTCCCCAAACTTGTGAAAAGAAACCGTCATAACCCTATCTGTGGTATAAAACGCCTCCTCTACACCATCCCCATGATGGATATCGATATCCACATACAAAACACGGTCATGCACTTTGAGAAGTTCCAAAATGGCCAAGACAATATCATTGACATAGCAGAAACCAGAAGCCTCGCACTTTTTCGCATGATGCAGGCCACCAGCCCAATTGATCGCGATATCACATAGTTGATGGTTCAGTTTCACAGCGCCGCCAACAGAACCTCCCGCATAAGTCTGACAAAAAGAGTAGAGGCCGTCGAAAACAGGGCAATCTTCACCGACATTAAACCTCTTCAAATGCCTCAACTGATCTTGTTGTGTCTCCGGGGTAATGCCCCGGAGAAAGGCCACATAATCATCGGCATGGAACCTGCAAAGATCTCTGTCTCTCGCAGGAACCGGCTTAAAAACTTGCATATGCTGAAGCAAGCCATAGTGGGCTAACAGAGCATGTGTCATTCTGATCCGATGCGGCTTCATCGGGTGACCTTGGCCATAGTAATAGTTTCCAACTTCCGGGTCGTAGAAATAGGACACTTTACGCTTCACCCCATCCGGTCCGGATGGGAGAGAATTACCTCCTAGCTCCATCTCCTATTGCCCTACCTAATGCCCTAATGCATGCACACACAGGTACACAGTCCTGCAAACATAAACAAACGTTCACTTTGAGCTTGAGCACAAATTATTAGAATATATCGTCTATAAAAGTATACCAACTCCTTGTAAGCTAGATTTACTTAAGCTCCCTAAAGGCCCAAGTTAAGTTATAGATTTATACGTCTTTATTGGGCCAGCATGGCACCGTCTACTTTTAACATAAAAAAAGACGATCCCTCACAAGACTTTCCGCACTTTGAGAACCAGCATTAAGTAAATAAGCCTCTGGCAGCAGCATAGGTACATCTATCCATCTTATCTTATATCTTATATATAAGTAAATAACCATTTTCATAAATAACTTATGATTAGTAATAAAAAAAACTTCTGTGTATATGAGTTACCATTTTCATAATTAACTTATGGTTACTAACCCTAAGTAACAAAATAGGCACAGGTGCATGTATCTGGAGACGTAAAAATAAAAACCAACACCAACAGCTATAATCCCAATTAAGTGGTTTATTAAAAACGAGAGAAACAGTTTAAATTAGATCAAAAAAAGGAAAAGGGGAGACTCACAAAGTAAGGCTGAGTGAGAGAGAGAGAGAGAGAGAGAGAGAGAGAGAGGGGGGGGCGCGCAAGGTGGGTCTGGTGACAAGGTGACAAATGAGATGTGTTTAAGTGTTCACCAAGTGGGGGAAATATTCAGGAAGGGATCTACTCGCTCTTATAAAATCTAACATCCTAATCTGTTTTGCTTTCAAATCCGATTCCTGACCCGACTAAGGACATGTTCGGCAAAATTAAATTTTTAGTAGCTGCTAATTGTTCAAGTAGATGGTAACATTTTTAATAGATGGTAGCCGGAGATAATTAAATGGCAATGTTAAGCTGACAAGGTAGCTGAGTTTTATTAATGTGTTCGGCACAACTAGCTGTCGAGTTATCAAAATTACGTAAAAGAGCATTGATCCTTTTTCCTTGTTAAATAAATATATGCATTTATGTATTTATATATATAGGTATTATATATGAATATAAATATAATTTTTAAATTACTTTATCATATAATAGATAATAAAATAATGAAATAGTAACATTGTGATCAAATAATGGCATTTACTTTTTAAAATTAGCTATTAAAAATATTTATACACATATATTAAGACCAAATTTTATTTTAACAATAATTACATGATAGTAACCCGTGTATAATAATGTGATATGGTTGACTAGTTAGTAATGCGGGTGTAAATACTATAAGGGCAAAGAGCAATGACTGTAAATAATGCTTAAGTGTGAGGGTAAATTTGGACAAAATTTTTGAGCATCTAAGAAACTGTCTAGGAAAGCTACATTCTCTAACTTTTGCTAAAAATCTCCCTAAAATCTACAATCTACCCCATAATTTAGTTTACCAAACACAACTTTATATTTTTGGGTAGATGTTTGAATGG